>JBCNJP010000019.1:42866760-42974710 GCA_039602395.1 Deinandra increscens subsp. villosa | reverse complement strand
TCTTCCTTCGACGATTTCTTCTTCAGCATATGGTGCTTTTTAGAGTATACAAGCTCGTTAAATGCTGCAGAAGCGCGGCGGAGGTAAGCAGCCACAGGTTGTGAAGCTCCATTGTCGGAGTTTACAAAATTTGACAAGATCTTGGCAGCTTTAGATAGATTAACAGGTTTCGTAGATACGATTTTTCCAGTAACAGTCTTCATCTGAATCCAAACAACATGTTCACACAAATTCAGAGATACATAAAAAATTCCTATAATGTAACCAAACATGTTAACTCCTTCAAATTTCACTGGGTTCATAATTTTTTGGTGGTCGAGATTCTAACAACTAAATATCAAAATTTTCGATTTGGTCTGTTAAGGTTGATAACAATCTCACATGTCGGTGTTCTCAACTTGTTTATTCGGGATCTAGTTCATCTTGAAACCCCTAATCGAAAGAAACAAAAATCTACACAAACAGTCAACTATAAAACTTTTATTTCCCACAATCCTTATAACATATTAACAACATCCTATTAAGTGATATGCTTCAACTCTTGATCTAAATATACAAAAATATCTTGTCAGGCAGGCTTGTGTGGATCATAGCTCTTAACAATTGTTTTCTTGATATGGGTTAACAAATAAAGGGTTAAGCAGCCCTTAAAAAATTGAAAACGTGTCGATCTAATAGAAAAGCCATATAGTTGAAATCGCGAAAGCCGATACGAATCTTCCTATAGTGAACTTTCAACACAGAATTATAAGTTCCAAACCTAGGTTCTACCCTTTACAAAAGCAATTCGAATCAGTTTTTTTTAATCGGTTCTAGAATTGAATTTGTGGTTGGTATTTGAAACCTTTAGATTTTGTTACACGATTCAATTGCATCTCAAATTGTAACCAATCCAAAATTTGGCTTAATGCCAAACTGTAATATGAGTGAATCGGTGGAAAAACTTGAGAGTTGGGCAAAAACCTAATGCACTTTTTCGAAAACCATACCAAATCGGAAGAGAAAGGGGATGGAGAAAAGGAACACAGGTGTACCTAGAAGTCGCCGGAGGAGAGCCGCCGCGGAGCAGAGAGGTCGCCGGAGGAGAGCCGCCGTGGAGCAGAGAAGTCGCCGGTGGAGGGTGCGCCGCTGAGGCCTAAGGGAGAGGGAGGGAGGGAGGGTAGTCTGGTCACGTCGAGCAATCTGTTTTCGTGTGTGCGTATAACTTAAAAAACCCTAACTTCTTCTTATGGGTTAAAATCTATTTTAAAAGGAAAAAGGTTAAAAAGAAAAACTGAGTAAACCGGATTTGAACTCGAGACATCCCTGTAATAAAAAACTGCGTTACCAGCTGAGCTAGGAAACTTTGTTTCTTAGATTCACTGGAAGTTATATATATTGACTAAAACTCATAGTATTTATATATATTTACACTAAAAATTCGAAAGTCACTGAGTTCTCGTGAATCCGGTACCCACTACCTAAATCCAACCTATTCACAGGGGCGGACCTAGCATAGGAGCAGGTGCAGCGCCCTATACCCCTGTGCTTTCACTGCGTAGTGGAAAAACTTGATACTGCCTTACCCATTTCGCCCCCGTCAGCCTCTGCATTCTTCCTCTTCTTCTTCTTTCTCTTCTTTTCTTCATTTTTTTCGCTCATCGTCTCGTTACTTGGTTTAGACTCAACTTCAATGTTGTTGTTTTCCCCACTACCAAAACTACCCTCAGCCTTCTTCTTTTTCTTCTCTTTTTTTTCTCAATTTACCTTCAACTTCCCTGGCCCCGCTTTCATCAACCTCAACTGAAACCTGGCCAAATTTCTTATTTTCTTCTAAACTTCTATGACTCGTATCAGATTTAGTTGATGTGTCTTCCTTCGACGATTTCTTCTTCAGCATATGGTGCTTTTTAGAGTATACAAGCTCGTTAAATGCTGCAGAAGCGCGGCGGAGGTAAGCAGCCACAGGTTGTGAAGCTCCATTGTCGGAGTTTACAAAATTTGACAAGATCTTGGCAGCTTTAGATAGATTAACAGGTTTCGTAGATACGATTTTTCCAGTAACAGTCTTCATCTGAATCCAAACAACATGTTCACACAAATTCAGAGATACATAAAAAATTCCTATAATGTAACCAAACATGTTAACTCCTTCAAATTTCACTGGGTTCATAATTTTTTGGTGGTCGAGATTCTAACAACTAAATATCAAAATTTTCGATTTGGTCTGTTAAGGTTGATAACAATCTCACATGTCGGTGTTCTCAACTTGTTTATTCGGGATCTAGTTCATCTTGAAACCCCTAATCGAAAGAAACAAAAATCTACACAAACAGTCAACTATAAAACTTTTATTTCCCACAATCCTTATAACATATTAACAACATCCTATTAAGTGATATGCTTCAACTCTTGATCTAAATATACAAAAATATCTTGTCAGGCAGGCTTGTGTGGATCATAGCTCTTAACAATTGTTTTCTTGATATGGGTTAACAAATAAAGGGTTAAGCAGCCCTTAAAAAATTGAAAACGTGTCGATCTAATAGAAAAGCCATATAGTTGAAATCGCGAAAGCCGATACGAATCTTCCTATAGTAAACTTTCAACACAGAATTATAAGTTCCAAACCTAGGTTCTACCCTTTACAAAAGCAATTCGAATCAGTTTTTTTTAATCGGTTCTAGAATTGAATTTGTGGTTGGTATTTGAAACCTTTAGATTTTGTTACACGATTCAATTGCATCTCAAATTGTAACCAATCCAAAATTTGGCTTAATGCCAAACTGTAATATGAGTGAATCGGTGGAAAAACTTGAGAGTTGGGCAAAAACCTAATGCACTTTTTCGAAAACCATACCAAATCGGAAGAGAAAGGGGATGGAGAAAAGGAACACAGGTGTACCTAGAAGTCGCCGGAGGAGAGCCGCCGCGGAGCAGAGAGGTCGCCGGAGGAGAGCCGCCGTGGAGCAGAGAAGTCGCCGGTGGAGGGTGCGCCGCTGAGGCCTAAGGGAGAGGGAGGGAGGGAGGGTAGTCTGGTCACGTCGAGCAATCTGTTTTCGTGTGTGCGTATAACTTAAAAAACCCTAACTTCTTCTTATGGGTTAAAATCTATTTTAAAAGGAAAAAGGTTAAAAAGAAAAACTGAGTAAACCGGATTTGAACTCGAGACATCCCTGTAATAAAAAACTGCGTTACCAGCTGAGCTAGGAAACTTTGTTTCTTAGATTCACTGGAAGTTATATATATTGACTAAAACTCATAGTATTTATATATATTTACACTAAAAATTCGAAAGTCACTGAGTTCTCGTGAATCCGGTACCCACTACCTAAATCCAACCTATTCACAGGGGCGGACCTAGCATAGGAGCAGGTGCAGCGCCCTATACCCCTGTGCTTTCACTGCGTAGTGGAAAAACTTGATACTGCCTTACCCATTTCGCCCCCGTCAGCCTCTGCATTCTTCCTCTTCTTCTTCTTTCTCTTCTTTTCTTCATTTTTTTCGCTCATCGTCTCGTTACTTGGTTTAGACTCAACTTCAATGTTGTTGTTTTCCCCACTACCAAAACTACCCTCAGCCTTCTTCTTTTTCTTCTCTTTTTTTTCTCAATTTACCTTCAACTTCCCTGGCCCCGCTTTCATCAACCTCAACTGAAACCTGGCCAAATTTCTTATTTTCTTCTAAACTTCTATGACTCGTATCAGATTTAGTTGATGTGTCTTCCTTCGACGATTTCTTCTTCAGCATATGGTGCTTTTTAGAGTATACAAGCTCGTTAAATGCTGCAGAAGCGCGGCGGAGGTAAGCAGCCACAGGTTGTGAAGCTCCATTGTCGGAGTTTACAAAATTTCACAAGATCTTGGCAGCTTTAGATAGATTAACAGGTTTCGTAGATACGATTTTTCCAGTAACAGTCTTCATCTGAATCCAAACAACATGTTCACACAAATTCAGAGATACATAAAAAATTCCTATAATGTAACCAAACATGTTAACTCCTTCAAATTTCACTGGGTTCATAATTTTTTGGTGGTCGAGATTCTAACAACTAAATATCAAAATTTTCGATTTGGTCTGTTAAGGTTGATAACAATCTCACATGTCGGTGTTCTCAACTTGTTTATTCGGGATCTAGTTCATCTTGAAACCCCTAATCGAAAGAAACAAAAATCTACACAAACAGTCAACTATAAAACTTTTATTTCCCACAATCCTTATAACATATTAACAACATCCTATTAAGTGATATGCTTCAACTCTTGATCTAAATATACAAAAATATCTTGTCAGGCAGGCTTGTGTGGATCATAGCTCTTAACAATTGTTTTCTTGATATGGGTTAACAAATAAAGGGTTAAGCAACCCTTAAAAAATTGAAAACGTGTCGATCTAATAGAAAAGCCATATAGTTGAAATCGCGAAAGCCGATACGAATCTTCCTATAGTGAACTTTCAACACAGAATTATAAGTTCCAAACCTAGGTTCTACCCTTTACAAAAGCAATTCGAATCAGTTTTTTTTTAATCGGTTCTAGAATTGAATTTGTGGTTGGTATTTGAAACCTTTAGATTTTGTTACACGATTCAATTGCATCTCAAATTGTAACCAATCCAAAATTTGGCTTAATGCCATACTGCAATATGAGTGAATCGGTGGAAAAACTTGAGAGTTGGGCAAAAACCTAATGCACTTTTTCGAAAACCATACCAAATCGGAAGAGAAAGGGGATGGAGAAAAGGAACACAGGTGTACCTAGAAGTTGCCGGAGGAGAGCCGCCGCGGAGCAGAGAGGTCGCCGGAGGAGAGCCGCCGTGGAGCAGAGAAGTCGCCGGTGGAGGGTGCGCCGCTGAGGCCTAAGGGAGAGGGAGGGAGGGAGGGTAGTCTGGTCACGTCGAGCAATCTGTTTTCGTGTGTGCGTATAACTTAAAAAACCCTAACTTCTTCTTATGGGTTAAAATCTATTTTAAAAGGAAAAAGGTTAAAAAGAAAAACTGAGTAAACCGGATTTGAACTCGAGACATCCCTGTAATAAAAAACTGCGTTACCAGCTGAGCTAGGAAACTTTGTTTCTTAGATTCACTGGAAGTTATATATATTGACTAAAACTCATAGTATTTATATATATTTACACTAAAAATTCGAAAGTCACTGAGTTCTCGTGAATCCGGTACCCACTACCTAAATTCAACCTATTCACAGGGGCGGACCTAGCATAGGAGCAGGTGCAGCGCCCTATACCCATGTGCTTTCACTGCGTAGTGGAAAAACTTGATACTGCCTTACCCATTTCGCCCCCGTCAGCCTCTGCATTCTTCCTCTTCTTCTTCTTTCTCTTCTTTTCTTCATTTTTTTCGCTCATCGTCTCGTTACTTGGTTTAGAATCAACTTCAATGTTATTGTTTTCCCCACTACCAAAACTACCCTCAGCCTTCTTCTTTTTCTTCTCTTTTTTTCTCAATTTACCTTCAACTTCCCTGGCCCCGCTTTCATCAACCTCAACTGAAACCTGGCCAAATTTCTTATTTTCTTCTAAACTTCTATGACTCGTATCAGATTTAGTTGATGTGTCTTCCTTCGACGATTTCTTCTTCAAAATATGGTGCTTTTTAGAGTATACAAGCTCGTTACATGCTGCAGAAGCGCGGCGGAGGTAAGCAGCCACAAGTTGTGAAGCTCCATTGTCGGAGTTTACAAAATTTGACAAGATCTTGGCAGCTTTAGATAGATTAACAGGTTTCGTAGATACGATTTTTCCAGTAACAGTCTTTATCTGAATCCAAACAACATGTTCACACAAATTCAGAGATACATAAAAAATTCCTATAATGTAACCAAACATGTTAACTCCTTCAAATTTCACTGGGTTCATAATTTTTTGGTGGTCGAGATTCTAACAACTAAATATCAAAATTTTCGATTTGGTCTGTTAAGGTTGATAACAATCTCACATGTCGGTGTTCTCAACTTGTTTATTCGGGATCTAGTTCATCTTGAAACCCCTAATCGAAAGAAACAAAAATCTACACAAACAGTCAACTATAAAACTTTTATTTCCCACAATCCTTATAACATATTAACAACATCCTATTAAGTGATATGCTTCAACTCTTGATCTAAATATACAAAAATATCTTGTCAGGCAGGCTTGTGTGGATCATAGCTCTTAACAATTGTTTTCTTGATATGGGTTAACAAATAAAGGGTTAAGCAGCCCTTAAAAAATTAAAAACGTGTCGATCTAATAGAAAAGCCATATAGTTGAAATCGCGAAAGCTGATACGAATCTTCCTATAGTGAACTTTCAACACAGAATTATAAGTTCCAAACCTAGGTTCTACCCTTTACAAAAGCAATTCGAATCAGTTTTTTTAATCGGTTCTAGAATTGAATTTGTGCTTGGTATTTGAAACCTTTAGATTTTGTTACACGATTTAATTGCATCTCAAATTGTAACCAATCCAAAATTTGGCTTAATGCCAAACTGTAATATGAGTGAATCGGTGAAAAAACTTGAGAGTTGGGCAAAAACCTAATGCACTTTTTCGAAAACCATACCAAATCGGAAGAGAAAGGGGATGGAGAAGAGGAACACAGGTGTACCTAGAAGTCGCCGGAGGAGAGCCGCCGCGGAGCAGAGAGGTCGCCGGAGGAGAGCCGCCGTGGAGCAGAGAAGTCGCCGGTGGAGGGTGCGCCGCTGAGGCTTAAGGGAGAGGGATGGAGGGAGGGTAGTCTGGTCACGTCGAGCAATCTGTTTTCGTGTGTGCGTATAACTTAAAAAACCCTAACTTCTTCTTATGGGTTAAAATCTATTTTAAAAGGAAAAAGGTTAAAAAGAAAAACTGAGTAAACCAGATTTGAACTCGAGACATCCCTGTAATAAAAAACTGCGTTACCAGCTGAGCTAGGAAACTTTGTTTCTTAGATTCACTGGAAGTTATATATATTGACTAAAACTCATAGTATTTATATATATTTACACTAAAAATTCGAAAGTCACTGAGTTCTCGTGAATCCGGTACCCACTACCTAAATCCAACCTATTCACAGGGGCGAACCTAGCATAGGAGCAGGTGCAGCGCCCTATACCCCTGTGCTTTCACTGCGTAGTGGAAAAACTTGATACTGCCTTACCCATTTCGCCCCCGTCAGCCTCTGCATTCTTCCTCTTCTTCTTCTTTCTCTTCTTTTCTTCATTTTTTTCGCTCATCGCCTCGTTACTTGGTTTAGAATCAACTTCAATGTTGTTGTTTTCCCCACTACCAAAACTACCCTCAGCCTTCTTCTTTTTCTTCTCTTTTTTTTCTCAATTTACCTTCAACTTCCCTGGCCCCGCTTTCATCAACCTCAACTGAAACCTGGCCAAATTTCTTATTTTCTTCTAAACTTCTATGACTCGTATCAGATTTAGTTGATGTGTCTTCCTTCGACGATTTCTTCTTCAGCATATGGTGCTTTTTAGAGTATACAAGCTCGTTAAATGCTGCAGAAGCGCGGCGGTGGTAAGCAGCCACGGGTTGTGAAGCTCCATTGTCGGAGTTTACAAAATTTGACAAGATCTTCGCAGCTTTAGATAGATTAACAGGTTTCGTAGATACGATTTTTCCAGTAACAGTCTTCATCTGAATCCAAACAACATGTTCACACAAATTCAGAGATACATAAAAAATTCCTATAATGTAACCAAACATGTTAACTCCTTCAAATTTCACTGGGTTCATAATTTTTTGGTGGTCGAGATTCTAACAACTAAATATCAAAATTTTCGATTTGGTCTGTTAAGGTTGATAACAATCTCACATGTCGGTGTTCTCAACTTGTTTATTCGGGATCTAGTTCATCTTGAAACCCCTAATCGAAAGAAACAAAAATTTACACAAACAGTCAACTCTAAAACTTTTATTTCCCACAATCCTTATAACATATTAACAACATCCTATTAAGTGATATGCTTCAACTCTTGATCTAAATATACAAAAATATCTTGTCAGGCAGGCTTGTGTGGATCATAGCTCTTAACAATTGTTTTCTTGATATGGGTTAACAAATAAAGGGTTAAGCAACCCTTAAAAAATTGAAAACGTGTCGATCTAATAGAAAAGCCATATAGTTGAAATCGCGAAAGCCGATACGAATCTTCATATAGTGAACTTTCAACACAGAATTATAAGTTCCAAACATAGGTTCTACCCTTTACAAAAGCAATTCGAATCAGTTTTTTTTAATCGGTTCTAGAATTGAATTTGTGGTTGGTATTTGAAACCTTTAGATTTTGTTACACGATTCAATTGCATCTCAAATTGTAACCAATCCAAAATTTGGCTTAATGCCAAACTGCAATAAAAGTGAATCGGTGGAAAAACTTGAGAGTTGGGCAAAAACCTAATGCACTTTTTCGAAAACCATACCAAATCGGAAGAGAAAGGGGATGGAGAAAAGGAACACAGGTGTACCTAGAAGTCGCCGGAGGAGAGCCGCCGCGGAGCAGAGAGGTCGCCGGAGGAGAGCCGCCGTGGAGCAGAGAAGTCGCCGGTGGAGGGTGTGCCGCTGAGGCCTAAGGGAGAGGGAGGGAGGGAGGGTAGTCTGGTCACGTCGAGCAATCTGTTTTCGTGTGTGCGTATAACTTAAAAAACCCTAACTTCTTCTTATGGGTTAAAATCTATTTTAAAAGGAAAAAGGTTAAAAAGAAAAACTGAGTAAACCGGATTTGAACTCGAGACATCCCTGTAATAAAAAACTGCGTTACTAGCTGAGCTAGGAAACTTTGTTTCTTAGATTCACTGGAAGTTATATATATTGACTAAAACTCATAGTATTTATATATATTTACACTAAAAATTCGAAAGTCACTGAGTTCTCGTGAATCCGGTACCCACTACCTAAATCCAACCTATTCACAGGGGCGGACCTAGCATAGGAGCAGGTGCAGCGCCCTATACCCCTGTGCTTTCACTGCGTAGTGGAAAAACTTGATACTGCCTTACCATTTCGTCCCCGTCAGCCTCTGCATTCTTCCTCTTCTTCTTCTTTCTCTTCTTTTCTTCATTTTTTTCGCTCATCGTCTCGTTACTTGGTTTAGAATCAACTTCAATGTTGTTGTTTTCCCCACTACCAAAACTACCCTCAGCCTTCTTCTTTTTCTTCTCTTTTTTTCTCAATTTACCTTCAACTTCCCTGGCCACGCTTTCATCAACCTCAACTGAAACCTGGCCAAATTTCTTATTTTCTTCTAAACTTCTATGACTCGTATCAGATTTAGTTGATGTGTCTTCCTTCGACGATTTCTTCTTCAGCATATGGTGCTTTTTAGAGTATACAAGCTCGTTAAATGCTGCAGAAGCGCGGTGGAGGTAAGCAGCCACAGGTTATGAAGCTCCATTGTCGGAGTTTACAAAATTTGACAAGATCTTGGCAGCTTTAGATAGATTAACAGGTTTCGTAGATACGATTTTTCCAGTAACAGTCTTCATCGGAATCCAAACAACATGTTCACACAAATTCAGAGATACATAAAAAATTCCTATAATGTAACCAAATATGTTAACTCCTTCAAATTTCACTGGGTTCATAATTTTTTGGTGGTCGAGATTCTAACAACTAAATATCAAAATTTTCGATTTGGTCTGTTAAGGTTGATAACAATCTCACATGTCGGTGTTCTCAACTTGTTTATTCGGGATCTAGTTCATCTTGAAACCCCTAATCGAAAGAAACAAAAATCTACACAAACAGTCCACTATAAAACTTTTATTTCCCACAATCCTTATAACATATTAACAACATCCTATTAAGTGATATGCTTCAACTCTTGATCTAAATATACAAAAATATCTTGTCAGGCAGGCTTGTGTGGATCATAGCTCTTAACAATTGTTTTCTTGATATGGGTTAACAACTAAAGGGTTAAGCAACCCTTAAAAAATTGAAAACGTGTCGATCTAATAGAAAAGCCATATAGTTGAAATCGCGAAAGCCGATACGAATCTTCCTATAGTGAACTTTCAACACAGAATTATAAGTTCCAAACCTAGGTTCTACCCTTTACAAAAGCAATTCGAATCAGTTTTTTTTAATCGGTTCTAGAATTGAATTTGTGGTTGGTATTTGAAACCTTTAGATTTTGTTACACGATTCAATTGCATCTCAAATTGTAACCAATCCAAAATTTGGCTTAATGTCAAACTGCAATATGAGTGAATCGGTGGAAAAACTTGAGAGTTGGGCAAAAACCTAATGCACTTTTTCGAAAACCATACCAAATCGGAAGAGAAAGGGGATGGAGAAAAGGAACACAGGTGTACCTAGAAGTCGCCGGAGGATAGCCGCCGCGGAGCAGAGAGGTCGCCGGAGGAGAGCCGCCGTGGAGCAGAGAAGTCGCCGGTGGAGGGTGCGCCGCTGAGGCCTAAGGGAGAGGGAGGGAGGGAGGGTAGTCTGGTCACGTCGAGCAATCTGTTTTCGTATGTGCGTATAACTTAAAAAACCCTAACTTCTTCTTATGGGTTAAAATCTATTTTAAAAGGAAAAAGGTTAAAAAGAAAAACTCAGTAAACCGGATTTGAACTCGAGACATCCCTGTAATAAAAAACTGCGTTACCAGCTGAGCTAGGAAACTTTGTTTCTTAGATTCACTGGAAGTTATATATATTGACTAAAACTCATAGTATTTATATATATTTACACTAAAAATTCGAAAGTCACTGAGTTCTCGTGAATCCGGTACCCACTACCTAAATCCAACCTATTCACAGGGGCGGACCTAGCATAGGAGCAGGTGCAGCGCCCTATACCCCTGTGCTTTCACTGCGTAGTGGAAAAACTTGATACTGCCTTACCGATTTCGCCCCCGTCAGCCTCTGCATTCTTCCTCTTCTTCTTCTTTCTCTTCTTTTCTTCATTTTTTTCGCTCATCGTCTCGTTACTTGGTTTAGACTCAACTTCAATGTTGTTGTTTTCCCCACTACCAAAACTACCCTCAGCCTTCTTCTTTTTCTTCTCTTTTTTTCTCAATTTACCTTCAACTTCCCTGGCCCCGCTTTCATCAACCTCAACTGAAACCTGGCCAAATTTCTTATTTTCTTCTAAACTTCTAAGACTCGTATCAGATTTAGTTGATGTGTCTTCCTTCGACGATTTCTTCTTCAGCATATGGTGCTTTTTAGAGTATACAAGCTCGTTAAATGCTGCAGAAGCGCGGCGGAGGTAAGCAGCCACAGGTTGTGAAGCTCCATTGTCGGAGTTTACAAAATTTCACAAGATCTTGGCAGCTTTAGATAGATTAACAGGTTTCGTAGATACGATTTTTCCAGTAACAGTCTTCATCTGAATCCAAACAACATGTTCACACAAATTCAGAGATACATAAAAAATTCCTATAATGTAACCAAACATGTTAACTCCTTCAAATTTCACTGGGTTCATAATTTTTTGGTGGTCGAGATTCTAACAACTAAATATCAAAATTTCCGATTTGGTCTGTTAAGGTTGATAACAATCTCACATGTCGGTGTTCTCAACTTGTTTATTCGGGATCTAGTTCATCTTGAAACCCCTAATCGAAAGAAACAAAAATCTACACAAACAGTCAACTATAAAACTTTAATTTCCCACAATCCTTATAACATATTAACAACATCCTATTAAGTGATATGCTTCAACTCTTGATCTAAATATACAAAAATATATTGTCAGGCAGTCTTGTGTGGATCATAGCTCTTAACAATTGTTTTCTTGATATGGGTTAACAAATAAAGGGTTAAGCAGCCCTTAAAAAATTGAAAACGTGTCGATCTAATAGAAAAGCCATATAGTTGAAATCGCGAAAGCCGATACGAATCTTCATACAGTGAACTTTCAACACATAATTATAAGTTCCAAACCTAGGTTCTACCCTTTACAAAAGCAATTCGAATCAGTTTTTTTAATCGGTTCTAGAATTGAATTTGTGGTTGGTATTTGAAACCTTTAGATTTTGTTACACGATTCAATTGCATCTCAAATTGTAACCAATCCAAAATTTGGCTTAATGCCAAACTGTAATATGAGTGAATCGGTGGAAAAACTTGAGAGTTGGGCAAAAACCTAATGCACTTTTTCGAAAACCATACCAAATCGGAAGAGAAAGGGGATGGAGAAAAGAAACACAGGTGTACCTAGAAGTCGCCGGAGGAGAGCCGCCGCGGAGCAGAGAGGTCGCCGGAGGAGAGCCGCCGTGGAGCAGAGAAGTCGCCGGTGGAGGGTGCGCCGCTGAGGCCTAAGGGAGAGGGAGGGAGGGTAGTCTGGTCACGTCGAGCAATCTGTTTTCATGTGTGCGTATAACTTAAAAAACCCTAACTTCTTCTTATGGGTTAAAATCTATTTTAAAAGGAAAAAGGTTAAAAAGAAAAACTGAGTAAACCGGATTTGAACTCGAGACATCCCTGTAATAAAAAACTGCGTTACCAGCTGAGCTAGGAAACTTTGTTTCTTAGATTCACTGGAAGTTATATACACTGACTAAAACTCATAATATTTATATATATTTACACTAAAAATTCGAAAGTCACTGAGTTCTCGTGAATCCGGTACCCACTACCTAAATCCAACCTATTCACAGGGGCGGACCTAGCATAGGAGCAGGTGCAGCGCCCTATACCCCTGTGCTTTCACTGCGTAGTGGAAAAACTTGATACTGCCTTACCCATTTCGCCCCCGTCAGCCTCTGCATTCTTCCTCTTCTTCTTCTTTCTCTTCTTTTCTTCTTTTTTTTGCTCATCGTCTCGTTACTTGGTTTAGACTCAACTTCAATGTTGTTGTTTTCCCCACTACCAAAACTACCCTCAGCCTTCTTCTTTTTCTTCTCTTTTTTTCTCAATTTACCTTCAACTTCCCTGGCCCCGCTTTCATCAACCTCAACTGAAACCTGGCCAAATTTCTTATTTTCTTCTAAACTTCTATGACTCGTATCAGATTTAGTTGATGTGTCTTCCTTCGACGATTTCTTCTTCAGCATATGGTGCTTTTTAGAGTATACAAGCTCGTTAAATGCTACAGAAGCGCAGCGGAGGTAAGCAGCCACAGGTTGTGAAGCTCCATTGTCGGAGTTTACAAAATTTGACAAGATCTTGGCAGCTTTAGATGGATTAACAGGTTTCGTAGATACGATTTTTCCAGTAACACTCTTCATCTGAATCCAAACAACATGTTCACACAAATTCAGAGATACATAAAAAATTCCTATAATGTAACCAAACATGTTAACTCCTTCAAATTTCACTGGGTTCATAATTTTTTGGTGGTCGAGATTCTAACAACTAAATATCAAAATTTTCGATTTGGTCTGTTAAGGTTGATAACAATCTCACATGTCGGTGTTCTCAACTTGTTTATTCAGGATCTAGTTCATCTTGAAACCCCTAATCGAAAGAAACAAAAATCTACACAAACAATCAACTATAAAACTTTTATTTCCCACAATCCTTATAACATATTAACAACATCCTATTAAGTGATATGCTTCAACTCTTGATCTAAATATACAAAAATATCTTGTCAGGCAGGCTTGTGTGGATCATAGCTCTTAACAATTGTTTTCTTGATATGGGTTAACAAATAAAGGGTTAAGCAGCCCTTAAAAAATTGAAAACGTGTCGATCTAATAGAAAAGCCATATAGTTGAAATCGCGAAAGCCGATACGAATCTTCCTATAGTGAACTTTCAACATAGAATTATAAGTTCCAAACCTAGGTTCTACCCTTCACAAAAGCAATTCGAATCAGTTTTTTTTAATCGGTTCTAGAATTGAATTTGTGGTTGTGTAGGGCTATATTTATGTAAGGCATGAACATTAGTATTGGGCTTAGTTTTGGGCTTAAGTTAGTTTAGTTATTAGGCCATGTGGGCCATTTTGCTTGTTTATGATTGGGCCTAATCATGTTTATGATTGGCCATTTTCTTTTAATGAGGTGGTATAAATACCACCTCATATTCACGTATTAGGCAAGCTTTCTAATTGTTGTTTACGATTCCTCCTTGTGTTCTTGAGTTTACGATCAGCAGTGTTAGCTTCATAGTAGACGTATTTCATTCAAGACTTCATCTTTCTTATAGATCTAGTCTCTTCTTCTACTATTTTCTTGAATCGATCTCTCACGAGGATTCCGCACTCGTGTTTGATTAGTTTATCGTGTGTTTGGGAGATTTCCGGACCTACAATTGGTATCAGAGCCAAGAATCTTAGATTCGAGGCTCTCACGATATAGATTCAAGCGTTTTCTGGGTTTGTGTTCGAGTTTTTGTTGAAGATTTGAAGTTTTTGGGTGTTTCCGATCGTTGCTGCTGCTGTGTTCTTCGAGTTCTGGGTGTTTACGACTGCTGTTTCTGGGTTTTTGTTGAAGATTGCTTGTTTACGACATCAAGATCAAACCTTTTTGGCGTTTACGATCCGGAGAAAAGTGTTTACGACTGTACTTGCAAGTCGTAATCGAGTTTACGACATTTTCATATCGGAAACGGTGTTTACGATTAGTTCTGGTCGGAATCAGGTGTTTACGATTATCAGGATCGTAATCGTGAATCGTAATCGGAGTTTACGACTGTTTGAGGCGGTTAACTGTTTACGACTGTGACGTGTGATCGGAAACATTGTTTACGATCGTAATCGGGCTGTTTGGATCATAATCGGGTAGTTTTGTTCGTAATCAGAATTTTTTAACATTTGGACTTTAGGTTTAAGTTTCCCAAGCTTTTACAATGGACTTTGAACCTAGTATGTACCAGAAATTGGACTTTGAAATCGTATCTATCACTCGTCCACCAAGGCTAACTTCGGCGGGTAACTTCTTGGAGTGGAAATACAGATTTGAAAACCATTTGAAAAGTGTGGATCTGAGGCTCTGGAGGGCAGTTGTTAATGGACCGTTCACGCCTACTCACGCGTCGGGAACTAATGCAGGTAAGGAGAAGAAAGAAGACGAATATGATGATGATGACTGGGAGAGGTGCAACAAGGCAGAGAGGGCATTTGCGATAATGACTATGGCCCTAACACCAGACATTGCACAAGGGTTTAAACACTGCAAAACAGCAAAGCAACTGTGGAATGCTTTGGTTGTTGCTTATGAAGGAAATCCTGATATAAAGGCTAGTCGGAAGCAGATGCTGAAACAGAAGTTCAACTTGTTCAATCATATTCAGGGTGAATCATTTGAAGCTCAAGTTCAGAGGTATCACTACTAGAAAAAGGGGCTTTCTTGACGCGCGAACGATGACGCGCGTGTTTTAATGACGCGCAAAAATGCGTGTCATAAAAAAACCGTCAAGAATTGAACATTTTTAAGGATAGATGACGCGCATTATTGCGCGTCATAAAATTTCTGTCATAAATTAAAAAAATAACAACACGGAGTACACTTAAAAAATGCGCGTCATCTTGAAACTGTCGTTTTATGTTTTTTTTCCCGCTTAACATTTTCCCTAAATTTTCATTCCCGCTAACATTTTGCCCCACTTTTCCCCAAATTTTCATTCAGCCCGCTCACCATCGAAATTTTTCCCCAAATCCCTAATTCCCCCTCTTCTTCCCCAAACCCTAACACCGCAGCAGATGACTCTCTTCGCCGACCTCCGTTCCAAAAATGGATTCGCGTTGTATCACTTCAAACGCAAACCCTAATCTCCTCTCATCTACCGACCTTGTATTTTATTTCTTTTCTCTTGCCCTCAATCGAAATCGGCGCTCGTTCTCTTCCCCATCGAAGAATTTCATCTCAATCAATCCTCATTAATCGAAGAACAATAAGCCAATAGCGACTCGGGTTAAGTTAAGTATCTTGTTTTTTGCTCCAGTTTGTTGCGAGTTCTCAATCGGTATTGAGTTTTAATTTGCTTTTTATCGATCGGCTCCTAGGTTTGAGACATTGAAAAAGAATGGTGAGAGGATTATTGAACAAGCTCGGAACTAAATCGGTAAGGTTGCTGGAAATTGGCAGCAGCAACAGCTCTGCTGTCTCAACATCCATGAGTATCAGGTTGTATTTCTACTCATTTCACCTGTTCTAAAGTTTTACGCATCCATGGAGTTTCATTTGTCGTATATATAGTTATGATGTTGTTTACATCTTGAACCAGAACATGGGCCACAGTCTGGGGCTTAAATCCCTAAGATTGCAGCATATCCATTGCTTTATTGTTTATCCTAAGAGTGTTGTCATTCCCTTATTCCACATCAGGAGGTATATAATCCAAATTAGTTGGGGAAGGGCTATAAATTAGAATAGTTAAATAAATTGCATCAGCTTGAAAGACTGTCCTTTATGCTCTTTTATCCACTATTAAGACACATACCTACAAAATATGTGCCCCCTTTTATTAGGTGGATAAAATGTAAATTGCTAGGTGTTAGTACATGGTAATACATAAGTCTAGAAATACAGTTTACATGATATAACTTTGGTCATTTACTCATAAATTTCTGAAATCAGAGAGCTGAATTGATGAGTAAATACGATATTAATGTTCCGAAAGGTGTTGTTTGTTCTGTTAAGGAAGTCAGAAAAGCCATAGAAACGAAATTTCTCAATGAAAAGGAGGTAAACTTTAGCATAATCATTGTTTATACTATCTCATTTCTTATTATGCTACTGATCTGATGATTATATGTACAGTTTTATACATAATTATCAGTTCATATTTATTCCATTACGCTTTCTGTTAGTGAACCTATAGGTGAAGGAGCTTGTTGTTGTTAATCATAGAGCTGCTACTAAATATAACTCAGCCCCATAATAAGTTCAAAATGATACCTGATCTGAATAATTATAAGGCTGTTACATGAAAATTTTCTATATGTTTATTTAGTATTTCAACATTTCCTATCATTGATCCCATCCAGTTTACTCTTACAAAAATTTGCGGTAATGTTCAGTTTCTTATCTTCCTCCCATTTGAGATGTTAATCTACTTTTGACAATTCAATTAATCTGATGAATGATTTTTCTTAATAATGCAGAATCTAGGCAAAATGACATCCTAACTACAACATGTTTTTTTGTCAATTTGATATTGCTGAAATCTTTCATGTTAGGTTTAATCTGCAACATGTTTTTTTGTTCGGTTAGTTTATTAATCCATGATTAATCTATAACAACTTTCTCTTTTTCTTGCTCGTTCCTGAAAGTTTGTTCATCAATTTACTGCATGTTGGCTTGATCTTGTGAGATAGATATGATCTATATGATCCCAAATTCAATACATGTTGTCCTATTGTTATGATAAGTTTCAACTAGATTATGTTTGTTGGTGAATATTACACTTGAGCACCTCTAAATTAACAAATGAGCTATGATATATATCCTTTTGGTAAAGAAGGGAGTGTTTGGCATTGCGTACTCAAGACACAATAATTAGTTTCTAGTGTTTGGTTAAAGTGAAACCGGTTATGATTATTTAAGTACATATGGTCAAATAATCAGTTTATGAGTAGCTGCAACACAATCATTTATGATCATTTGATTATTTAAGGGTCACTTTACATGTAAATCCATTAACAAACAGAACTTTCCAAACACTCAAAGTCTCAAACTACTGAAAACAGCTGATCATATAAAAATCAGTTAATCATAACTTCAAACAGCATAAGCATATTCAAGAACTGTTTTTAGTTGATACATATATAATTGTTAAGAAAATAGCCCCTGAATGTTGTATTATGTTGCTGCTGCTATTGTAAGTTGTTGTATGCTGATGCTGCTACTGTTGTATGCTGCTGCTGCTACTGTTGTATGTTGCTGCTGCTACTGCTACTGTTGTATTAGCAGCAAGTAGCAACATAAGCAGTTTCTAATAGCAGTCCTTAAAGTTAATGTGTTGTAATGACTTATGCTGTTTATGTTTTATAAACAGTCCTTAAAGTGTTAGTAATAGCAGTCCTTAAAGTTAATGTGCTGTAATGACTTATGTTGTTTATGCTTTATTATTTCATAGTTCCATAGGTCAAGTGTAATGTGTTCTAATGACTTATGCTACTTATGCTTTATTATTTCCATGCCTAATGTTATAGACTAATGTAATGTGTTGTGATATTCTTGGTCATTTTGTAAACTTATGAAGTCAAATTATTTTGAGAAAGTGTTAGGAATTGACTGTATTAGTTTATTTTCTGAGTACATTGAGAGTGACTGTTTTACTTCTGTTATATATGTTTGTTTTCTATTACTTCTTTATGTCATTGAGTTAGTTGTTAGTATTATATACTTGTTCACCACCACAGTTGATGTTTACAGAAAGATATTATGAGGTTAATGTGATGTAAAACTTATGTTATCTTATGTTTGCAGATTGTTGGACACTTCATTGGGAATATTGATTGCGGTACTCTCTTTAGAAGGTTAGTTCATGTTTCTGTTTGTTTTTCTTATTCATATTGTCTTTTTTAAAGTGATTAACCTAGTTTACCTACTGTTGCTTCCTGCTGTTATTAACTCTTATTAACTTGATGCCGGTTCTAGTTACTTAAACACACACTGTAACATGAAACTGCTTCTCTGTTCTAGCTTTCTGTTCTGTTTTGTAACATGAAATTGCTTCTGTTCTGTTCCGGTAACATGAAACTGCTTCTGTTCTGTTTAGCTTACCTTAGTTACACAAATATTGTTCAATAATTAGTCGGTCAGAATGTTAAATAAGCTGCTGGATCCAATAGTTTAATGTTGGATATATTTTTCATTTGTTTTGACAGAGAAGACATTTACTTCAAGCTCTTCAACAACTTATTCATTCAAACGATGAAATCCAAGCTGTAATAGAAGAATGAGGAGCGTATGTGTTAGCTTTCATTTTCAAGGACATCTTGTAGTGGTCGAGTGTAACGTACTTTTTAACATCTTAGTTAACTTTGGTACATTGAATTATATGAACATGGCGAAACGAATGTTAATATGTTTGCTCTATATATGTAATGGATTTTTTTGCTGCAAGTGTATTTTATTTTGATTAGGAGGTTAATTGTCTTTTAATGTGGAAATTAGTGAATCTACAAAAATATTTTTTTTATTTTTGTTTTCATTTTCATGACGCGCAAAAATGCGTGTCATAACAATTATGACAGTGGCTTCCTTGACGCTCATTTTATGACACGCATTACGCGTCATAAATTGCGCGTCATCATTTGAGCGTCAAGAATGGGATGACACGCATTTTGCGCGTCAAGAACATTCTTGACCCTACCTTCCTTGACGCTTTTTTGCGCGTCATCTGGGCCCTTTCTTGACGCGCAAAAAGCGTCAAGAAAGGCCATTTTTGTAGTAGTGTATGTGTCTCTGATGGCAGAGATGTCAAGTTACAATGTGGAGCCAGACACTGAAGACAAGAATTTGAAGCTGCTGAACAGTTTGCCTAAATCTTGGAACACCAACATTTCCATCATCAAGGACAACAACAAACTGAGTGAATTGTCTTTGGATGAATTGATAAACAAGCTGAAGTCCAAGTTGATAGATGATAAGCAGAGGGAGCTGAACCACATAAGCTCACTAAGTTTGGCTGGAAAGTTGAATCAGGCTTTGTTGTAGGAAGAAGTTGAAGGTAAGCATGAAGGAAAGTCTACAGGGAGTGGACCAAGCTCAGTCACTATGTCTAATACTTTTGTAGCACAGCCTCAAGGAAGTTCAAGTGGAGGCGTCAACTCTGAAGCTGTTAATGATCCTAACTTTGCCCTTGGTATGGGTTTTATGAACAGCTATCATGCCCTTGTGGCCGGGAATCTTGTGCCTGCTGATATGGTGGCTGGTGATCTTAATCAGATAAATCCTGAGGACGTAGAGATGCTGGATGTCTCTTGGCAAATGGCTATGGCGGTCTTCAGAGCTAAGAAATTCATGGCCAAGACGGGGAGGAACGTCTGGAAGGATCAAGACAAAATCAGAATGGGGTTCGACAAATCCAAACTGAAGGTGCTATAATTGTGATGAGTATGGTCACTTTGCCAGGGAATGCACAAAGCCCAAGAAAGAGAGAGCTGAAGAGAAGAAGGCAGCTGAGGTGAAAGGAAAAGGAGAAGCCAGGGCACTGGTAGTTCAGGAAGGTGGTGGTTATGACTGGGGGGCACAGATGAAGGATCTTAGCTTATCTCATGCCATGATAGTTGCAATGGAGAGAGATGAGGATGAAGAGCATGCTTTCGTGGTCACTGATGAAGGAAAGTCTGAAGCTCAGGTGGAAGATAAGGAAGCATTCGTTGCTGAAGCTGAAAACCTCAAGGTATGTTCTGATCCCACTTGTGCTCGTATTATTCCTGGTCTTAGACAAATCTGTAAGAATTATCAAATAGAATTGTTTGAGGTCAAGTGTGAGAGGAGTTCATTTAAGGGTAGATGGGTAAAAAGTGAGGAGAAGGTGAAAGCTCAGAAGCTAGATATAGTAAAATACCAACAGTTAGCAACTGAGAAATCTATCCTGTATGATAATGCTAAGTTAGAAATAGCTGACCTTAGAAAACAGGTAGATGAATTGACACATAAGAACAATGAGATGCAGGTTCAGTTAGATGTGAATCAATTAAGAAACAAAAGAATGCTTCAGGCAGGTAAAGAACTATCTCAGGCTGTTATTTGTGGTCAAGTAGGGAAACATACACCAGGATTTGGGTCAGAAAAGTCTGACAAGTCCTTGGCCGCAAATGTTATAATTCCCCCACCTATCCCTAGAGATATCATAGGAATGATCTATGAGGAGGATCAGGTAGATAGAACTGATTCAGGTTATCATGAAGCAGGTCCTCCTATAGATAGTTTGTTAGTTGGTGTGACTCCTATGACAGAGGAGGAAAAAGAGAAGGAGAAACTTGGTTTATATGGGACGGGTAGTCAGAACAAGGTAGTTGAACTCACAAATGAACCAGGTCCTTCCCAGGAACCATTAAACAATAATGTTAGTTCTTCTAATGTTTTTGTTACATGTGCAAATGTTATAGGCATTGAAGATGTATCTGGGGAGGATGCTGAATGCTTGAGGGTTAATGAGTGTCACGAGTCTAGTTGTTCTGTTTCTAATTTACCTAAGGATGACATTCTGGCATCTGTGTCAGAACTTGAATCATCCAAGTCCAAACAAATTATCTTGTTAAAACATGTTTCTAATCCTAATGAAGTTGTTAGTTCTTTTAAAATGCGTGTTCCGAACACAAAGGTTGGCCGTGAGTCTAAGCCCAACGATTTCGTTCCGTATCCCCCAGGTTGTGTCAACTTATGATAGAACTGACAAATCAAAATCTGAACAATTTTGTTTAATAACTCAACCTGAAAAACATTCAAAACGTGTGATACACAAATGGGATAATAAACCGGAATGGAAGTCGTCTTACCCAAGACGCTCATATTTGTGTAGCAACGTCAATGGGCCTAGACAAATGAATTGTTTTCAATGTGGAAAACCAGGTCATTTTGCTGCGAATTGTATGAACAGACCCTATGAGCCATACTATCTGCAGAACCAGCGGACTGTTATGCTTGAGAAAATGATGAGGGGTGAGAACAGATTTCAAAAGCAGCAAGCTTCGTCTCAGGGGAAGCAGAGTTCTGAACCAATGAAGACTCAACAGTCTAAGGTTCTAAACACAAAGGCCCCAGTGACGAAGCCTGTCAATGAAAGGAGAGTTGTGGGCCAAACTTCAAAACCTGCTTATGTAGCTAAAGAAGTTTACAACAAACCTAATAAAATGAAAACAAAACCTTTTGAGAAACAAGTGCCAAAAGTCAATCAGGCTGCTAAACCCAAGGGTAAAGCAGTTATAGAACAACCAAAAGTTGTCACTCAACCAAAACAAATGGTCTATACCAAATTAAAACTTGAGTGGACACTGATTGTCAAAACAAAAGGTAAAAAGGCCACATCTCCCCCAAAGAAAGCTTCACCCACAAAGAACTTTGCTAGTAGTTCTAACTCCCAAAAGCAACCAAATTGGAAACCAAAAGTCAATGCTCAAATTTTAAATGAACCTGAATCTAAAGCAGGAATGTCTTTCAAAATGGTTAATTACATTGACTCCAAAGGAGTGCCCAGATCAGTGATGACCTGGGTACCTGACTCTAACTGATTTCTGACTCATGTAGGGACAGCCAAGAAGATCCGTCAACAATCTCTGGTATGTTGATAGTGGTTGTTCCCGACACATGACCGGAGATCTGTCACTGTTGGATGAGGTGGAAGATTTCAATGGAGGTAGTGTATCATTTGCTGGAGGAGTGGGTGGAAGGATTACAAAGAAAGGGGTAGTGAAGAACGGAAGTCTGACATTTTCAGATGTGCATTATGTTGAGGAGCTGTCCCACAGCCTGCTGAGTGTGTCACAGATATGTGATCGGGACTACTCAGTGATGTTCAACAGCAAGGAATGCATCATTCTTATGCCTGGTGTAGAAATTCCTAAAGAATGTATTTTAATGCGTACACCAAGGCGCGGGAATTCTTATCAATTGAACATGGGAAAGCCTCCAACGTCTGAAGCAGCTTGTCTGATCTCAAAGCAGAACGAGAATCTTGCATTGTTGTGGCATCATCGACTGGGACATGCAAACATGAAGAATCTATCCAAGCTGGCTAAAGGAGAGCATGTCAGAAACCTTCCGATCAAAGACTTCTCATCTGTGGAGAAGTGTGTGGCTTGTGCTAAGGGGAAGCAGCACAAATTGCCACACCGACCAAAGGTTACAAATTCTGTTTCATCTGTTCTTCAACTCTTACATATGGATCTTTTTGGTCCCATACAGGTACAGAGCATCAGCAAGTTTTCATACTGCCTCGTGATAGTGGATGACTACTCGCGATTTACTTGGGTCTTTTTCTTGTCAAACAAGTACGAAACACCGGCCCTTGTGAAGCAGTTTGTAACTCTTATTGAAAACCAGCTGAACAAAAGAGTGAAGGCTATCAGAAATGATAATGGAACAGAGTTCAAGAATGCGGAGCTGAATATGTTTTGTGGTGAAAAGGGGATTGAAAGGCAGTTCAGTGCTCCTTACACACCGCAACAGAACGGAGTTGCCGAAAGAAGAAATATGACACTCATTGAAGCTGCAAGAACAATGATGTGTGAAGCAAAATTACCGATCTTCTTTTGGGCAGAAGCAGTGAATACAGCTTGTTATGTACAAAACAGAGTACTTCTGAACAAGCGTCATGAACAAACTCCGTATCAGATAATTTATGGTGAAAAACCAAAGGTGGGATATTTCAAGACATTCGGGTGTCCGTGCATGGTGCTGATTCAGCCCGATGTAGGGAAATTCGAAGCGAAGGCCGATGAGTGTTATTTTGTGGGTTATTCTGCAAATAGTGCTTATCGTGTGTACAACAAAACCACCAAAGTGATCATTGAGGCATTCAATGTGGATTGGATGGAGGACAATCCAACGGATGCAGGAGCTGGACCTGATTGGATCTTCGACTATGGATCACTGTTTGAGGGATTCAATTTCTCGAATGTTTTTCATAATTTGGGCGAAGAAGAAGATATTGTAGCTCCTAGTTCAAATGTAAGACCTCCTGTGGAAAAAGCATCAGCTGAAACTTCACGGAGTTCTACTGCAGATATTCCAGAATGTTCAGGCACACGTGATGCTCCAGTGGATTCTCAAGGACCGGGTATGTCTGATAATGTTGTTAATGCTAACCAGCCTGTTAATGTTTCAGTGCCTGATGTCCAAGTAAGCAGAATCAACAGAGATCATCCACTGAGTAATGTAGTTGGGCCAGTGACAGCGGGTGTCACCACAAGAAGCCGCACGGGACACATCAACCTCTGCATGTATTCGTGTTTCATCTCCCAGATTGAGCCTCCAAATGTGATGGTTGCGCTCAAAGATCCAAGCTGGATGGAGGCAATGCATAATGAACTTAATCAGTTCTCAAAGCTGGGAGTGTGGCGTCTTGTGAAGCGGCCAGATGACAAGAAGGTGATTCCCACGAGGTGGCTTTATAAGAACAAGAAGGATGACCCGGGAATCATTGTCAGAAACAAAGCAAGGTTAATAGTACAAGGGCACAGGCAAGTCCACGGTATTGACTATGATGAGGTTTACGCTCCGGTGGCAAGATTGGAAGCAATTCGGATCTTTCTGGCTGTGGCTTCGTATCTCAATTTTACCGTACATCAGATGGATGTGAAGACTGCCTTCCTGTATGCAGAGATGAACGAGGAAGTTTATGTAACTCAACCACCAGGGTTCATAGATGAAGAAAATCCAGATCATGTTTATCTGCTGGATAAGGCCTTGTACGGTTTGAATCAAGCTCCTAGAACCTGGTATGAAACGTTGTCCAATCACCTGGTGGAGAATGGATATACAAGAGGAGTTGTTGATCAAACATTGTTTAGGAAGAGGGTAAAGGAAGACATAATCATGGTGCAAGTGTATGTAGATGACATTATCTACGGTTCGACAAACGAGGAATTGTGCACCGAATCTGAGGAGATTATGAAGAAGAAGTTTGAGATGAGTGACCAAGGCGAGATGAGTTTCTTTCTTGCACTTCAAGTCAAACAGGATGATTCTGGGATTCTTATTCATCAGGAGAAGTACGTGAATGAGATTCTGGAAAAGTTCAAGTTGCAGGATTGCAAGCCCATCGCCACTCCCATGGCATCCAGACCACTCTTGTCAGCTGATCTTAACGGGGAGTCAGTGAGTGAATTCCATTATCGATCGATGATTGGATCACTAATGTACTTAACAGCAAGCAGGCCAAACATCATGCATGCAGTTTGCGTGTGTGCTCGTTATCAGGCTAACCCTAAACTTTCTCATCTTTCTGCTGTTAAACGTATCTTCAGGTATCTGAAGGGCAGGCCTAGGCTTGGTCTTTGGTACCCGAAGAACACTGATTTTCAATTATATGCTTTTACTGACAGTGATTATGGAGGTAGTGATCTTGAGTTCTTGACAGGAAATCTACTACTGGAGGATGTCAGTACCTGGGAGATAGACTCATCTCTTGGCAGAGCAAAAAGCAGCATACCGTATCAAAATCAACTGCCGAAGCTGAGTACGTGGCAGCATCTGCCGGTACGTCACAGGTAGTATGGATCCAAAACCAGCTCACAGATTACGGTATGGAATTCGTTAACACTCCTATATTTTGTGATAACGCTGCTGCTCTTGAGATTGTGAAAAACCCCGTCCAACATTCCAAAACCAAGCACATTGATATCAAGGTACATTTCATTCGTGATTGCTTTGATCGTGAGCTAATTCAGCTTCAAAAGGTAAGCTCCGATCAGAATGTTTCGGACATCTTTACAAAACCCCTTCCTCGTCCTAATTTTGAATCTTGTGTTGAAGGCCTGAAGATGATTGCCTTCGAGGAATGATCTGATCATTTTTTTTATTTTGTACAAAGTTTTTGGTATTTAATCTTTATTTAAAAAAAAAGGAAAATGACTGAAAAATTGAGTCTTGTTTCAAAAGCCTCACAAAAACAGGGGAAGAAATGGTGCTGGTTAATCTGAAAAGTTTTTATGATGTCTTTTGATAGGACGTGCAAAAATTGTTCAATGACGGTCGGAGACTGACACGTGTAAGGCTGATGTGAAAGACTGCTCGAAGATGATATGTCGGTAAGCTCAACCAAAACAATGATCATCTATGTAAGTGCAGTAATCTTAAACTCTATAAATGTTTAGTTTCCCATCCTAGTCTACATGGTTTAAAAAACTGAGTCCCGACAAAAACGGGTTGAGAGTGGTATTTATTTAGTATTCACTCTCTCACACGCCATGCTTATACTGTATAAGACAACACCACAGCAAAAAGAAAAAGGAAAAAGAAAAAGAAAAAGAATTCAAAAATTGAAAATTCTGAAAAAGAAAAAGAAAAGAAAATAAAATTATTCAGTTGGTCTTCTCTGCGTGCTTATGCGGCCGACCTGATCATCAACTGATAATGTATGAATAATAGAAATAAGTGGTAGTCAAAGCAGTGTTGCATGGTTCCTCAAGTTGGGGGTTTGTGAATCCTCAATAAACTCTGAGGTTGGGTAGGTTTTGCTATGGAAAATTGGGTGTGGGGACGGTTAAACATATCGGTAAATTTGTACTATATTTAAGCACTTAACTGGATGTGAGTTTCTGTGTTCAAACCACCTGACAATTGTCTAGAGTGTCAAGTAACGGAAGCTGAAAAGGGTTCCTCAGTCAAAGACTTGTCTGAAATTATCTGTGAAAATTACCAGCACCAGGTATGTAAATATTTAAATTTCTGAGGTAAGTTTGTAAATATTTAATTTTGGTTTTGATTTTATCTGTTTTAACTTTTAAATTTTTTAATGATCATGATCGGATACTCGGGTATGATTCTGAGGGGAAGTTTTGTAAAATTCTCAAAGTGTCAAAAATTTCAAATGTTTTTGAGAATTATCAAGTTTGGGGTAAACTTGTTTGAATTTAAAAGGTTGAGGGGGTTATTTGAAAATTTTAATGTTTACGGTTTTAGGGAGGGGGGCATTGTGTAAATATTTTTTATATAAAACCTTTTTTTGTTGTTTACGATTTGCCTATTTACGATCTCCCTCTCTCTCTTCTGATTACGACTCCTCCCTTCAAACCCTAACCACCGCACCCCTCACCGGAAACTGCTCATCCACCCGATTCCGTCCACCATTTCACAAACAAATCACACCACCACTCTCGTCATCATTTTCCGACAATAACCCCTCATCTAATCGAAGTTTTTACCGTCATTTCACGGGTTTCTTCATTCCAAGCCCTAAAACTATCATCGGTTGATATTTTCTTGTGCGTGTGTCGATTTCGAGAAGATTTAGTGTCGGTTTTGTCTCGTGAAGTGTTTAAAGGTAGTTATGTGTGATTATCTGGAATTTTTATGATGTTTGATGGTGTTTACGAGGATTTGCAGGTTTCAAAAATGGTGGAAATCTGCGTTTACGACCATCTCGATGGAGAAGACGAGGTCTTGGGTGTTTACGATTTGGTCGTTTACGACCAGAGAAAACGACAAAAGACGATTACGATCGTAATTGGACGGATCAAACAGTTTACGATCGGGCCTGGACTATTTTTAACTGTTTACGATTGGGGCTTCCTGTTTACGATTGGGCCATTTTTTAAATTGATCATGAACCCATTAAGCCGATCGTAAACCCGGTTCAGGAGTCATAAACTAGTTTAAAGGATCGTGAACTCAATTTTAAGTCGTAAACACTCATTAAAATGAGAATTTAAATTTTAATTACTTAACAAATTTGAGAATCTCATTAAAATTGAACGTGTTTGAGATAAAATTTGTCGGTGTTTGTGAGCATGAGCTTAATTCAATTATTTTCCCTAAAATGTTCAAATTGAAATTTTATGACGTTCAAAAGTAAAATGTGGTCATCAGTTGAACAAGTCAAGGGTTAATAATCATAATTGCTTATTAATGATCAAATCTGATGCATATGTCTTGTTTGTCTCAGATGGCAGGCAACATTATTGATGAGGATATCAAATTTGATCATGACCATTGCATTCCAGCTTATTTGGAAGATCCACCAGAGCATCACATGGATCTATTCTACTCTCTGGTGGCGGGAATGAACGTATGCAAGATCAACCATGCTTTGAGGACGTGCGTGTTGATAGATGAGATGCTGGTCAGAGAGTTCTGGGGTACTGCTCGGGCTAGTGCTGACAAGACAAGAATTACTGCCACCATCCAGAACCGGCAGATTGTTATACTGGAGGAAGACATTAGAAAAGGTCTTAATATCAACGATCGTGCTACCGATCCGGTTGAATACCCAAAAGAAGTCGTTCTGGCAGGAGCCCAATCCATGGGCTATGAAGGCAAATTCCCGCCTATCCTCAAGAAGCAACTGCCGCATTACTGGAGATGCCTTGCCCACTTCATGCAGAAATCCTTTCTGGGCAAGAGAACGAGCTTCGACCAGCTAAACAAGATCCACAGCACTGCATTTGTCGCATTGGCCCTGAACTGGAATTTCAACTTTTCAAAGATGATGCTGCTAGATTGGATTGGCAATGCTGACTTAAGTGCACGTGAGCAGTTTCTCATGACACCAAGGTTCGTGCAAATGGTGGTCATGGAGAAATATCCAATGATTGAGGAGAGGATTGAAAAGCTGGACGTGAAGGTAATGGACTGTGGAGTTTTTGGACTCCAGACTCAAGACAGGAGGGGCAAAAACAGTTTTGAGGGAAGATTAGAATGGGTAAAGAGAGGTGCCTTTCCAGAGGTAGCCCGAGAGCAAGTGTTAGAAGAAGAAGAGCCTGTGGCTGATGAGCCAGCTGTGAATGCTATAGTTGCTGAAGACCAAGACGTTGCAGCTAATCCAGCTGTGAATGTGGTTGAAGATCCAGAGGTTATCCCATCAGACGAAGATAATGTCATGGATGACATATTTGCCAATCCAGAAGATGATGATATCTATGGCAATTTGGGGCCTATCAGTCTGAAAAGGTCAAGAGATGTGATGAATGCCTCTTCCTCTGGTGATTCTGTACCTCAAGATATTATGACTGAGGTAGCTGAAGAACCTATTCCTGCAAGAGAACCTTCTCCGAGGAAGAGGACTGACCCAAGGAGTGTTAGATTTAGCTTCAAGAAATCTAGCTCCAGCGTGCTGATTGTTCAACCAGAAGTGGGTCAGAGCTCACAAGGCCAAGCAAATCAAGAAGAAACAACAACTACAACAACAACTTCAACTGCTGAAGAACAACCTGCCCCTGTGCAGAATGCTAGTCCGATTCTGAATGTACACAACCCTGTGCATGAAGATAGGCAATTCTTGGAGGTTGAGAACACCTTCGTTGTTCCAAGTCCAGTGAGAGTGAATCTCTCTACTGTGACATCCCAACCACTTGCAGCACCAAGCTTTCGTCCGTTGATTGCTGCTGAGCTTCCTATGGATATGAGGATCAGTGTGGATCCTCAGATCAATTTCCTGATCTCACAAAACAGGATGAGAGAGAATGAGATCAAGGAGCTCCAGAAAGAAAACAAGTATATGAAGGAGAAGGAGGTGGCGGACAAAGACCGAATGCAATATCTTTACAACATGCTGGTGGACCTGAGGAAGAAGTTTAGTGAACTGAAGGATGTTGTGGGGTCCAACTCCTCAGGTGCACCAGGTCAAGGCTCGTCACAGGGGGTGCAAGCTGAAAATGCTATTGAGGCTGATGAAGGAGATGATAACATTGTAATGCCTGATTACGCCCGCTGTGGCAGAATCATCTCCAAGGCACCAAGATGCCACGAAAACTGGTTCAGGGAGTTCTTCCAGGGACCAGCCCCCACACAATACACCATTGATGTGGGTGAGAGCTCAATTGACAAACGTGGGAGTCGTGAGGCGATCTTGTGTTGGCATTATGACACCGAAAAGAAACTATTTGCCGTGATCCGTGACGGCTACAGTCCTGTGGAGTATTATCAAACGCGTGGTCAATTCCACTCCTGGACTGAGCCTGAGATCAGAAGCCTTCTGAGAGCACCCTTCATAAACAGGTGGAATGGACCTGAAGGAAATCTGATCAGAAATAATCTGCTGAGCCACCAAGAGAACGATTTTGCAGAGTTTGAGTTGAAAGAGGTCAGATGGATAGAGACCGGGACTAACCCAGTGACTGGGCAGCCCATTGGAGAAGCTAGGAGGCCACCAACTAAGCATACAAGAGTTATAAATATGTTGGACGAGATCGAAGATGGCACACTGGTGAGAAATTTTGATTGCTGGTGTTACGATCCGACTACTCATGAAGTGGTGGTGCTCTGTAAGCCGATGAGGCAATTCCAGTTCTACGATCCGGTGGACTTGCTAAGATTTGGAGAGCGAGACATCAAGCTCCTAGCCACCCAACCCATACTTGGAGATGCAAACGACATGGAGAATGCTATTCGGGTTGGTATCTTTGATGGAACGGCTAAGCGGATCGTAGAGAACGGGTGGTGGTCGAACAACGTTCAAAGCACATTCAGGTTTGATCTGCTGCTGCCGTGAGTGGTCTAATGGTTCATGCCTAGGGGAAGATTGTAGGGCTATATTTATGTAAGGCATGAACATTAGTATTGGGCTTAGTTTTGGGCTTAAGTTAGTTTAGTTATTAGGCCATGTGGGCCATTTTGCTTGTTTATGATTGGGCCTAATCATGTTTATGATTGGCCATTTTCTTGTAATGAGGTGGTATAAATACCACCTCATATTCACGTATTAGGCAAGCTTTCTAATTGTTGTTTACGATTCCTCCTTGTGTTCTTGAGTTTACGATCAGCAGTGTTAGCTTCATAGTAGACGTATTTCATTCAAGACTTCATCTTTCTTATAGATCTAGTCTCTTCTTCTACTATTTTCTTGAATCGATCTCTCACGAGGATTCCGCACTCGTGTTTGATTAGTATATCGTGTGTTTGGGAGATTTCCGGACCTACAGGTTGGTATTTGAAACCTTTAGATTTTGTTACACGATTCAATTGCATCTCAAATTGTAACCAATCCAAAATTTGGCTTAATGCCAAACTTTAATATGAGTGAATCGGTGGAAAAACTTGAGAGTTGGGCAAAAACCTAATGCACTTTTTCGAAAACCATACCAAATCGGAAGAGAAAGGGGATGGACAAAAGGAACACAGGTGTACCTAGAAGTCGTCGGAGGAGAGCCGCCGCGGAGCAGAGAGGTCGCCGGAGGAGAGCCGCCGTGGAGCAGAGAAGTCGCCGGTGGAGGGTGTGCCGCTGAGGCCTAAAGGAGAGGGAGGGAGGGAGGGTAGTCTGGTAACGTCGAGCAATCTGTTTTCGTGTGTGCGTATAACTTAAAAAACCCTAACTTCTTCTTATGGGTTAAAATCTATTTTAAAAGGAAACAGGTTAAAAAGAAAAACTGAGTAAACCGGATTTGAACTCGAGACATCCCTGTAATAAAAAACTGCGTTACCAGCTGAGCTAGGAAACTTTGTTTCTTAGATTCACTGGAAGTTATATATATTGACTAAAACTCATAGTATTTATATATATTTACACTAAAAATTCGAAAGTCACTGAGTTCTCAAGAATCCGGTACCCACTACCTAAATCCAACCTATTCACAGGGGCGGACCTAGCATAGGAGCAGGTGCAGCGCCCTATACCCCTGTGCTTTCACTACGTAGTGGAAAAACTTGATACTGCCTTACCCATTTCGCCCCCGTTAGCCTCTGCATTCTTCCTCTTCTTCTTCTTTCTCTTCTTTTCTTCATTTTTTTCGCTCATCGTCCCGTTACTTGGTTTAGACTCAACTTCAATGTTGTTGTTTTCCCCACTACCAAAACTACCCTCAGCCTTCTTCTTTTTCTTCTCTTTTTTTCTCAATTTACCTTCAACTTCCCTGGCGCCGCTTTCGTCAACCTCAACTGAAACCTGGCCAAATTTCTTATTTTCTTCTAAACTTCTATGACTCGTATCAGATTTAGTTGATGTGTCTTCCTTCGATGATTTCTTCTTCAGCATGTGGTGCTTTTTAGAGTATACAAGCTCGTTAAATGCTGCAGAAGCGCGGCGGAGGTAAGCAGCCACAGGTTGTGAAGCTCCATTGTCGGAGTTTACAAAATTTGACAAGATCTTGGCAGCTTTAGATAGATTAACAGGTTTCGTAGATACGATTTTTCCAGTAACAGTCTTCATCTGAATCCAAACAACATGTTCACACAAATTCAGAGATACATAAAAAATTCCTATAATGTAACCAAACATGTTAACTCCTTCAAATTTCACTGGGTTCATAATTTTTTGGTGGTCGAGATTCTAACAACTAAATATCAAAATTTTCGATTTGGTCTGTTAAGGTTGATAACAATCTCACATGTCGGTGTTCTCAACTTGTTTATTCGGGATCTAGTTCATCTTGAAACCCCTAATCGAAAGAAACAAAAATCTACACAAACAGTCAACTATAAAACTTTTATTTCCCACAATCCTTATAACATATTAACAACATCCTATTAAGTGATATGCTTCAACTCTTGATCTAAATATACAAAAATATCTTGTCAGGCAGGCTTGTGTGGATCATAGCTCTTAACAATTGTTTTCTTGATATGGGTTAACAAACAAAGGGTTAAGCAGCCCTTAAAAAATTGAAAGCGTGTCGATCTAATAGAAAATCCATATAGTTGAGATCGCGAAAGCCGATACGAATCTTCCTATAGTGAACTTTCAACACAGAATTATAAGTTCCAAACCTAGGTTCTACCCTTTACAAAAGCAATTCGAATCAGTTTTTTTTTAATCGGTTCTAGAATTGAATTTGTGGTTGGTATTTAGAACCTTTAGATTTTGTTACACGATTCAATTGCATCTCAAATTGTAACCAATCCAAAATTTGGCTTAATGCCAAACTGTAATATGAGTGAATCGGTGGAAAAACTTGAGAGTTGGGCAAAAACCTAATGCACTTTTTCGAAAACCATACCAAATCGGAAGAGAAAGGGGATGGAGAAAAGGAACACATGTGTACCTAGAAGTCGCCGGAGGAGAGCCGCCGCGGAGCAGAGAGGTCGCCGGAGGAAAGCCGCCGTGGATCAGAGAAGTCGCCGGTGGAGGGTGCGCCGCTGAGGCCTAAGGGAGAGGGAGGGAGGGAGGGTAGTCTGGTCACGTCGAGCAATCTGTTTTCGTGTGTGCGTATAACTTAAAAAACCCTAACTTCTTCTTATGGGTTAAAATCTATTCTAAAAGGAAAAGGGTTAAAAAGAAAAACCGAGTAAACCGGATTTGAACTCGAGACATCCCTGTAATAAAAAACTGCGTTACCAGCTGAGCTAGGAAACTTTGTTTCTTAGATTCATTGGAAGTTATATATATTGACTAAAACTCATAGTATTTATATATATTTACACTAAAAATTCGAAAGCCACTGAGTTCTCGTGAATCCGGTACCCACTACCTAAATCCAACCTATTCACAGGGGCGGACCTAGCATAGGAGCAGGTGCAGCGCCCTATACCCCTGTGCTTTCACTGCGTAGTGGAAAAACTTGATACTGCCTTACCCATTTCGCCCCCGTCAGCCTCTGCATTCTTCCTCTTCTTCTTCTTTCTCTTCTTTTCTTCATTTTTTTCGCTCATCGTCCCGTTACTTGGTTTAGACTCAACTTCAATGTTGTTGTTTTCCCCACTACCAAAACTACCCTCAGCCTTCTTCTTCTTCTTCTCTTTTTTTCTCAATTTACCTTCAACTTCCCTGGCCCCGCTTTCATCAACCTCAACTGAAACCTGGCCAAATTTCTTATTTTCTTCTAAACTTCTATGACTCGTATCAGATTTAGTTGATGTGTCTTCCTTCGATGATTTCTTCTTCAGCATATGGTGCTTTTTAGAGTATACAAGCTCGTTAAATGCTGCAGAAGCGCGGCGGAGGTAAACAGCCACAGGTTGTGAAGCTCCATTGTCGGAGTTTACAAAATTTGACAAGATCTTGGCAGCTTTAGATAGATTAACAGGTTTCGTAGATACGATTTTTCCAGTAACAGTCTTCATCTGAATCCAAACAACATGTTCACACAAATTCAGAGATACATAAAAAATTCCTATAATGTAACCAAACATGTTAACTCCTTCAAATTTCACTGGGTTCATAATTTTTTGGTGGTCGAGATTCTAACAACTAAATATCAAAATTTTCGATTTGGTCTGTTAAGGTTGATAACAATCTCACATGTCGGTGTTCTCAACTTGTTTATTCGGGATCTAGTTCATCTTGAAACCCCTAATCGAAAGAAACAAAAATCTACACAAACAGTCAACTATAAAACTTTTATTTCCCACAATCCTTATAACATATTAACAACATCCTATTAAGTGATATGCTTCAACTCTTGATCTAAATATACAAAAATATCTTGTCAGGCAGGCTTGTGTGGATCATAGCTCTTAACAATTGTTTTCTTGATATGGGTTAACAAATAAAGGGTTAAGCAGCCCTTAAAAAATTGAAAGCGTGTCGATCTAATAGAAAAGCCATATAGTTGAAATCGCGAAAGCCGATACGAATCTTCCTACAGTGAACTTTCAACACAGAATTATAAGTTCCAAACCTAGGTTCTACCCTTTACAAAAGCAATTCGAATAAGTTTTTTTTAATCGGTTCTAGAATTGAATTTGTGGTTGGTATTTGAAACCTTTAGATTTTGTTACACGATTCAATTGCATCTCAAATTGTAACCAATCCAAAATTTGGCTTAATGCCAAACTGTAATATGAGTGAATCGGTGGAAAAACTTGAGAGTTGGGCAAAAACCTAATGCACTTTTTCGATAACCATACCAAATCGGAAGAGAAAGGGGATGGAGAAAACGAACACAGGTGTACCTAGAAGTCGCCGGAGGAGAGCCGCCGCGGAGCAGAGAGGTCGCCGGAGGAGAGCCGCCGTGGAGCAGAGAAGTCGCCGGTGGAAGGTGCGCCGCTGAGGCCTAAGGGAGAGGGAGGGAGGGTAGTCTTGTCACGTCAAGCAATCTGTTTTCGTGTGTGCGTATAACTTAAAAAACCCTAACTTCTTCTTATGGGTTAAAATCTATTTTAAAAGGAAAAGGGTTAAAAAGAAAAACTGAGTAAACCGGATTTGAACTCGAGACATCCCTGTAATAAAAAACTGCGTTACCAGCTGAGCTAGGAAACTTTGTTTCTTAGATTCACTGGAAGTTATATATATTGACTAAAACTCATAGTATTTATATATATTTACACTAAAAATTCGAAAGTCACTGAGTTCTCGTGAATCCGGTACCCACTACCTAAATCCAACCTATTCACAGGGGCGGACCTAGCATAGGAGCAGGTGCAGCGCCCTATACCCCTGTGCTTTCACTGCGTAGTGGAAAAACTTGATACTGCCTTACCCATTTTGCCCCCGTCAGCCTCTGCATTCTTCCTCTTCTTCTTCTTTCTCTTCTTTTCTTCATTTTTTTCGCTCATCGTCTCGTTACTTGGTTTAGACTCAACTTCAATGTTGTTGTTTTCCCCACTACCAAAACTACCCTCAGCCTTCTTCTTTTTCTTCTCTTTTTCTCAATTTACCTTCAACTTCCCTGGCCTCGCTTTCATCAACCTCAACTGAAACCTGGCCAAATTTCTTATTTTCTCCTAAACTTCTATGACTCGTATCAGATTTAGTTGATGTGTCTTCCTTCGACGATTTCTTCTCTAGCATATGGTGCTTTTTAGAGTATACAAGCTCGTTAAATGCTGCAGAAGCGCGGCGGAGGTAAGCAGCCACAGGTTGTGAAGCTCCATTGTCGGAGTTTACAAAATTTGACAAGATCTTGGCAGCTTTAGATAGATTAACAGGTTTCGTAGATACGATTTTTCTAGTAACAGTCTTCATCTGAATCCAAACAACATGTTCACACAAAATCAGAGATACATAAAAAATTCCTATAATGTAACCAAACATGTTAACTCCTTCAAATTTCACTAAGTTCATAATTTTTTGGTGGTCGAGATTCTAACAACTAAATATCAAAATTTTCGATTTGGTCTGTTAAGGTTGATAACAATCTCACATGTCGGTGTTCTCAACTTGTTTATTCGGGATCTAGTTCATCTTGAAACCCCTAATCGAAAGAAACAAAAATCTACACAAACAGTCAACTATAAAACTTTTATTTCCCACAATCCTTATAACATATTAACAACATCCCATTAAGTGATATGCTTCAACACTTGATCTAAATATACAAAAATATCTTGTCAGGCAGGCTTGTGTGGATCATAGCTCTTAACAATTGTTTTCTTGATATGGGTTAACAAATAAAGGGTTAAGCAGCCCTTAAAAATTTGAAAACGTGTCGATCTAATAGAAAAGCCATATAGTTGAAATCACGAAAGCCGATACGAATCTTCCTACAGTGAACTTTCAACACAGACTTATAAGTTCCAAACCTAGGTTCTACCCTTTACAAAAGCAATTCGAATCAGTTTTTTTTTAATCGGTTCTAGAATTGAATTTGTGGTTGGTATTTGAAACCTTTAGATTTTGTTACACGATTCAATTGCATCTCAAATTGTAACCAATCCAAAATTTGGCTTAATGCCAAACTGTAATATGAGTGAATCGGTGGAAAAACTTGAGAGTTGGGCAAAAACCTAATGCACTTTTTCGAAAACCATACCAAATCGGAAGAGAAAGGGGATGGAGAAAAGGAACACAGGTGTACCTAGAAGTCGCCGGAGGAGGAGCCGCCGCGGAGCAGAGAGGTCGCCGGAGGAGAGCCGCCGTGGAGCAGAGAAGTCGCCGGTGGAGGGTGCGCCGCTGAGGCCTAAGGGAGAGGGAGGGAGGGAGGGTAGTCTGGTCACGTCGAGCAATCTGTTTTCGTGTGTGCGTATAACTTAAAAAACCCTAACTTCTTCTTATGGGTTAAAATCTATTTTAAAAGGAAAAAGGTTAAAAAGAAAAACTGAGTAAACCGGATTTGAACTCGAGACATCCCTGTAATAAAAAACTGCGTTACCAGCTGAGCTAGGAAACTTTGTTTCTTAGATTCACTGGAAGTTATATATATTGACTAAAACTCATAGTATTTATATATATTTACACTAAAAATTCGAAAGTCACTGAGTTCTCGTGAATCCGGTACCCACTACCTAAATCCAACCTATTCACAGGGGCGGACCTAGCATAGGAGCAGGTGCAGCGCCCTATACCCCTGTGCTTTCACTGCGTAGTGGAAAAACTTGATACTGCCTTACCCATTTTGCCCCCGTCAGCCTCTGCATTCTTCCTCTTCTTCTTCTTTCTCTTCTTTTCTTCATTTTTTTCTCTCATCGTCTCGTTACTTGGTTTAGACTCAACTTCAATGTTGTTGTTTTCCCCACTACCAAAACTACCCTCAGCCTTCTTCTTTTTCTTCTCTTTTTTCTCAATTTACCTTCAACTTCCCTGGCCCCGCTTTCATCAACCTCAACTGAAACCTGGCCAAATTTCTTATTTTCTTCTAAACTTCTATGACTCGTATCAGATTTAGTTGATGTGTCTTCCTTCGACGATTTCTTCTCTAGCATATGGTGCTTTTTAGAGTATACAAGCTCGTTAAATGCTGCAGAAGCGCGGCGGAGGTAAGCAGCCACAGGTTGTGAAGCTCCATTGTCGGAGTTTACAAAATTTGACAAGATCTTGGCAGCTTTAGATAGATTAACAGGTTTCGTAGATACGATTTTTCCAGTAACAGTCTTCATCTGAATCCAAACAACATGTTCACACAAAATCAGAGATACATAAAAAATTCCTATAATGTAACCAAACATGTTAACTCCTTCAAATTTCACTGGGTTCATAATTTTTTGGTGGTCGAGATTCTAACAACTAAATATCAAAATTTTCGATTTGGTCTGTTAAGGTTGATAACAATCTCACATGTCGGTGTTCTCAACTTGTTTATTCGGGATCTAGTTCATCTTGAAACCCCTAATCGAAAGAAACAAAAATCTACACAAACAGTCAACTATAAAACTTTTATTTACCACAATCCTTATAACATATTAACAACATCCTATTAAGTGATATGCTTCAACTCTTGATCTAAATATACAAAAATATCTTGTCAGGCAGGCTTGTGTGGATCATAGCTCTTAACAATTGTTTTCTTGATATGGGTTAACAAATAAAGGGTTAAGCAGCCCTTAAAAAATTGAAAACGTGTTGATCTAATAGAAAAGCCATATAGTTGAAATCGCGAAAGCCGATACGAATCTTCCTATAGTGAACTTTCAACACAGAATTATAAGTTCCAAACCTAGGTTCTACCCTTTACAAAAGCAATTCGAATCAGATTTTTTTAATCGGTTCTAGAATTGAATTTGTGGTTGGTATTTGAAACCTTTAGATTTTGTTACACGATTCAATCGCATCTCAAATTGTAACCAATCCAAAATTTGGCTTAATGCCAAACTGTAATATGAGTGAATCGGTGGAAAAACTTGAGAGTTGGGCAAAAACCTAATGCATTTTTTCGAAAACCATACCAAATCGGAAGAGAAAGGGGATGGAGAAAAGGAACACAGGTGTACCTAGAAGTCGCCGGAGGAGAGCCGCCGCGAAGCAGAGAGGTCGCCGGAGGAGAGCCGCCGTGGAGCAGAGAAGTCGCCGGTGGAGGGTGCGCCGCTGAGGCCTAAGGGAGAGGGAGGGAGGGAGGGTAGTCTGGTCACGTCGAGCAATCTGTTTTCGTGTGTGCGTATAACTTAAAAAACCCTAACTTCTTCTTACGGGTTAAAATCTATTTTAAAAGGAAAAAGGTTAAAAAGAAAAACTGAGTAAACCGGATTTGAACTCGAGACATCCCTGTAATAAAAAACTGCGTTACCAGCTGAGCTAGGAAACTTTGTTTCTTAGATTCACTGGAAGTTATATATATTGACTAAAACTCATAGTATTTATATATATTTACACTAAAAATTCGAAAGTCACTGAGTTCTCGTGAATCCGGTACCCACTACCTAAATCCAACCTATTCACAGGGGCGGACCTAGCATAGGAGCAGGTGCAGCGCCCTATACCCCTGTGCTTTCACTGCGTAGTGGAAAAACTTGATACTGCCTTACCCATTTTGCCCCCGTCAGCCTCTGCATTCTTCCTCTTCTTCTTCTTTCTCTTCTTTTCTTCATTTTTTTCTCTCATCGTCTCGTTACTTGGTTTAGACTCAACTTCAATGTCGTTGTTTTCCCCACTACCAAAACTACCCTCAGCCTTCTTCTTCTTCTCTTTTTTTCTCAATTTACCTTCAACTTCCCTGGCCCCGCTTTCATCAACCTCAACTGAAACCTGGCCAAATTTCTTATTTTCTTCTAAACTTCTATGACTCGTATCAGATTTAGTTGATGTGTCTTCCTTCGACGATTTCTTCTCTAGCATATGGTGCTTTTTAGAGTATACAAGCTCGTTAAATGCTGCAGAAGCGCGGCGGAGGTAAGCAGCCACAGGTTGTGAAGCTCCATTGTCGGAGTTTACAAAATTTGACAAGATCTTGGCAGCTTTAGATAGATTAACAGGTTTCGTAGATACGATTTTTCCAGTAACAGTCTTCATCTGAATCCAAACAACATGTTCACACAAAATCAGAGATACATAAAAAATTCCTATAATGTAACCAAACATGTTAACTCCTTCAAATTTCACTGGGTTCATAATTTTTTGGTGGTCGAGATTCTAACAACTAAATATCAAAATTTTCGATTTGGTCTGTTAAGGTTGATAACAATCTCACATGTCGGTGTTCTCAACTTGTTTATTCGGGATCTAGTTCATCTTGAAACCCCTAATCGAAAGAAACAAAAATCTACACAAACAGTCAACTATAAAACTTTTATTTCCCACAATCCTTATAACATATTAACAACATCCTATTAAGTGATATGCTTCAACTCTTGATCTAAATATACAAAAATATCTTGTCAGGCAGGCTTGTGTGGATCATAGCTCTTAACAATTGTTTTCTTGATATGGGTTAACAAATAAAGGGTTAAGCAGCCCTTAAAAAATTGAAAACGTGTTGATCTAATAGAAAAGCCATATAGTTGAAATCGCGAAAGCCGATACGAATCTTCCTATAGTGAACTTTCAACACAGAATTATAAGTTCCAAACCTAGGTTCTACCCTTTACAAAAGCAATTCGAATCAGATTTTTTTAATCGGTTCTAGAATTGAATTTGTGGTTGGTATTTGAAACCTTTAGATTTTGTTACACGATTCAATCGCATCTCAAATTGTAACCAATCCAAAATTTGGCTTAATGCCAAACTGTAATATGAGTGAATCGGTGGAAAAACTTGAGAGTTGGGCAAAAACCTAATGCATTTTTTCGAAAACCATACCAAATCGGAAGAGAAAGGGGATGGAGAAAAGGAACACAGGTGTACCTAGAAGTCGCCGGAGGAGAGCCGCCGCGAAGCAGAGAGGTCGCCGGAGGAGAGCCGCCGTGGAGCAGAGAAGTCGCCGGTGGAGGGTGCGCCGCTGAGGCCTAAGGGAGAGGGAGGGAGGGAGGGTAGTCTGGTCACGTCGAGCAATCTGTTTTCGTGTGTGCGTATAACTTAAAAAACCCTAACTTCTTCTTATGGGTTAAAATCTATTTTAAAAGGAAAAAGGTTAAAAAGAAAAACTGAGTAAACCGGATTTGAACTCGAGACATCCCTGTAATTAAAAACTGCGTTACCAGCTGAGCTAGGAAACTTTGTTTCTTAGATTCACTGGAAGTTATATATATTGACTAAAACTCATAGTATTTATATATATTTACACTAAAAGTTCGAAAGTCACTGTGTTCTCGTGAATCCGGTACCCACTACCTAAATCCAACCTATTCACAGGGGCGGACCTAGCATAGGAGCAGGTGCAGCGCCCTATACCCCTGTGCTTTCACTGCGTAGTGGAAAAACTTGATACTGCCTGGTGGGAATTTCTTTTATGTATTTTGTTACCTCTAAAACGATTTTTTCGTTAAGTTAAATATTACCTTCAAAAAAATATTGGGTCCTTCACTGCCTATACACTACTTAAAAGTATGCTGATTAGTATAAGATCATGCGATGACTCGTAATTCGTTTGGCATATATCGTCAACAACAAACTCAAGTACTCAACGCATAACCAGACTCCCATATATTCCCTGGAAGTACAATAATCAGAAAACGATATCAATATAATATATTTATTTTGAATTTGTTAACGGATTCGGTTTGAGAAAATCAGAAAAAGTTTGGTAACTGATTCGGTTTTACAAAAGTGCTGACGCCGACATTTAGGTTTGTTATTACTTTCTCCCGACTCCCAATACGCGACCGCCACGTGTAAAAAAGTTTGTCGTTTCGTTAATAAGTTGAAAACTTTAACGGCCAGAGACGAATGAGTTCCGACACCTGCCACGTTCACCTCTTCAAGAACACGATCGCCTTACCACACATAATTAGCCCTAAATCACAACTCAAAACTTATCAAAATCGCAAAAATTTCAACTCACTTTACTTACTAGGGTATGATGGGGGAATTATCGAAAACAGTAGGATCAGACGCATTGGAAATCGATCCGCCGTTCAGAGTAAACGAAGCTACCGCTGAGGACTGGCGGAGGGCGCTGCAAAGGGTGGTTCCGGCCGTGGTGGTGCTCCGGACCACCGCCCCTCGAGCTTTTGATACCGAATCGGCGGGTTCAAGCGACGCCACGGGGTTTGTTGTTGATAAGAGTCGCGGAATTATTCTAACCAATCGTCATGTGGTTAATCCAGGTTACTCATCATTTCCTTTTCCTTTTCCCCCAATTTATTATAAGAGTAAAAAAAATATTAAGAATGGACCCATGAAAGTCTTTATCAGTTTATCTTGGGGCAGATGTATCACATTCTGTTTAAAGAAACTAAATATATGTGGAGAACAAATTCAAATGTTACTTGTAATGTTTTCTTTTTTGGTATTATATAGTGGCATTGCAAAGTTTTATGGGAAAATTGCTTCTTTTAATTACTTTACTAGCAGAGTAAGGCCATTTGGTGTTTGTTTGAAACTCGTGTCGTGAATGCATATATATATCTGGATCAAATCTCTTACGTTTGGACCAAAATCTATAGAAACTGGAGGCCCTTGCGGTGTTACTATACAAATTTAAGACTAAAAAGAACAATATACAACAAATAACAACTCTAAACAAAATATAACTAACTGATCCAAATGTTCCATACACATGTTATGAAAAACAAACAAATGCTACGCAATACATACATGCTAATGTTCCATACACTTTTAAATTTCATATTCATACACAAATAGGGAAAGCAAAGTAGAGAAAATTCGGAACCAAAAACAAATAAGGATAGCAAAGCAAAGGAATACATACATCCTTTAGTTACATGTCAAGATGAAAGTAGCAGGAATATTATTGTAGAAGATAATCGTGAAATAAATTAACTCAAACTTGTTACACATGTTTTTATGCCAGATTTGCATATGAAATTTTCAAAAGCAAGAACTGGCTGTGAGAACATGAAATTGAAATTGTTTGTACTAACTTCTTGCTTTCTTGAAATCTAAACTGTTGTGGGATTAAATTTTAGTTGAAAGTATTAATAGCTAACAAAATGGTTTCCTTTGATGAATTGACCTCTTGAAATAAAAAAAAAACAAACAAACAAACCTTGTTCACGATGACACAGGAATTTTCAAAGATGTAATCACCCTGCTCATCTTTGACTTTTTGAGCTCCTAAGCACCACCATAATTCATCAACCATTTTAGCCGATTAGGAATCCCCCAATACTAAATCAAAAGCGTAATGAGAACCAGAAGCAACGAAAACATGGACCTGATGAAAAGGAGAGACGAACCTATTAGCGATCGTTGGCTTTTGTGAGCGTCCTGTGACCTGCAATGAAAGAACAAAACAACATCAATACAACATATATAAGAAAATGAAGGAAAAGAACGGTTGTGGGTGTGAGATATGAGGGATGACATTGTTCTACTTGGGCGAAAATGGTGGAGGCTTGCTTGGCGACAGATTTTTGTCTCAACGTCTTCTTTGTCTCATCTGAGAATCGTTCTATCTTCCTGGCTCTGCTCCTTGTGATTTTGGTCAATGGTGTGCAAAAGGCGACATATATATTGAGAGATTGGAACTATGGTCAAATCTCCCCCCCCCCCCCCCCCCCAAAAACAAAACCAATTAACCTATGAGGAAACCAAATGTGTTAGAAATTAGCAATTATATAAACAAAACCCCAAAAATAAAGAAAACAACAATAGGTAGGTGTTAATTATGTAAATTGTATATCTTTGAGACAACAGGGCATACTATGCATATGTACTCACCCAAACAAACAGAACATACTAATGAACAAAAGGAGAATAACAAAGATGTGGGCAACGGAGATGTTATAAGAAAAGATCTTTAAATATCTAATTCAAATGAGGAGTTAACTTTGAAGATCAGCTAAAAAGTTTATATAATATACCTATAATTTAAGATTCATTTATAAAAAAACAATATTCAAGCACTCTGATACAAACAAATAAACAAAATAAAATAACAGCCGAAACTGAACACCAAGCAATTCATATGGGCAGTAATATATGATTTCAACAAACAGGTAACTTAAAAGACCAGCTAAAGAATTATATATACGTATAATCTCGAACTCAAAAGCGCTCTAATTCAAACAAACAAACTTAGTAAAACATTAGACGCTTTAGTTCAATAATAGAACCTGGGATAAAAAATTGAGCCATTGAATTCGCGGCGGAGCCGGACTGTTTTCGGAGCCATACCGCTTCAAAAATTCCGTAAATATGTTGAATTAACAATCAAGGATAACTAAAATTTATTTCCTCCTTTGGAATTTCAATATAAGAAATAGCAAAACACGAAACTTACATATATGAAGAACCAGAGCTAATAGCATGCTAAACACCTACACAACAGTAAAAATAAAGGTAAAATACCATTGATTAGGATCCATGAAACCAAAAACTTAACAGGAAGCTACATAAAAAGCATAATTCAACAAACATCAAACTCCAAATTCCGCGCATTGCCAGGGGAATAACGATGTACACAAATCGGTTGTATTGCTACAAAGCGGTGTAATGAAAATGAAAATACAAAAAGACTGTAACGGTATTAATATTAGATCAAGCACTATAGGCTTAGAAGCATAAATGAGTTATACATTATGCAACAACACAAAAACTTATAAACAATAGGAAGTTGTAAATTAGGCAATGAAGATGATACAAAAAGTTGAAATTATGCAACAAAATCACCTTAGAAGGATTAGAAAGTTGTAAATTAGTCAATGAAGATGGTACAAATTTTGAATTTCATCAGAATTATGCATGTTTGGTTGTTGATGAAGGAATATTCTAAGGAGACTTACAATGAGGTTTTTCCGTTCTTCCTGTAGCCCTTCTTCTACCGCTTTTTTTTATTTTGTTACTTTCGCAGCCATCCAAAGCAAGCATTTGATAGGATCATGTGAATCCTACCTCTCCTCTGAACCTGGTTTGAGTATTTTAGTAGAAATTTAGTATTGGTTCTTTTAAGTTCAGCCACAAAATTGGATGGGTATACATCTTTTTACTTGGTAATGGAAGATAAAAATTGGTGTACCTTTGATGGTTTGATGCCAACAGCCCTCCGCATCCAATAAAGAAAATGTAACTAATTACACATATAGGAGGTCAAACCATTAGCAGGTAGAGAACCTAATAAACTCTTCAAATATAGTAAGCATATACATATCAAAATATAGAATGTCAATTTATTAAAATTGTAAGGCTAAAGATCTGGAAAAATAAACACATCTAGACAATCCAAGTACTAAGCATCGATATATAACTAAACTTGTCAATAATATCAAGCAATCACATCTTTAGTTCATTTTGCAGCCTCACAAAATCATCTTTATTTGTCAAATCATTAACCATAATGTATAAAATCATCGTGGTCCCGCACCTCACCTAAAAACGAAGAAAATCAAGTTCATATAACATAATTAGCCACACATTCTCAAATTTATTATCCTAAAACATGTTTATAAACATAGAAGAACTTCAATAGAAATCCAGCAGTTAGTTTACATAAAGCTCGTTACTTTCTAGTATCAATATGATAAACAGATAATAAATTTATTCGATAAGTGTCTATAACCTACACCTAAGTTTCTACAATTTTCAAGTTTTTGATATGAAAACATTATTCTCATAAGAAAAAAAAGATCCATAAATAACAGTAAGGGTGTGTGATGTTCTTCAAACCTCGTTTGGATACCTTAACTTTAGAAGACTAAAAATATCTAAAGAAAATGCGGACAGGATGGAGGATAGCAGAGAATGGAAAAACATAGATGTCCTAAATCAGGCTGCGACAGTAAACTCAGGAACTGGTTTTCTCACAGTAGAATGGAATCTATATAAAACCACAAATACAACTACAAATACAAATTCTAAATTAAACTAAAGATGCACTTGCTATAAACTCAAAGGAGATAACTCCATGACATCAACCTAGGAGATATGAATAAGATGTTAGCCCTTCAACAAATAGTTTCTCCTATGCTAAAAAAACAATTCAAGTAAAATTTATAAACATCAGACTATTTGTAAACCAATCAGGTCAAATGAAATCACTCTAAGGTAAATAAATTGAAAGGGTCAAATGATCTATACAGGGAATGATAAAAACACGAACCTGTATGGATGTAGTTGAGAATGAAGAACTTGTCTTTAGAAGGGAAGATAAATCATAGTGCAAAAGTTGTATCCAAAAAACAAACAACAATTACTTAAATACATGATCTATACATTCAAATACGGATGTTTGCTTTTAATTCTAACCTGAATATGTTTGGACTGAAGATAAAACAGCACTGTAGAACCCCTTTGGACAATGTGATGTATATATTCACCACATTTAGGGCTTAATCTCATTACAAAAACCTCTGACCTAAAAAGCAACCCAGCTGAAAAATACTTGTGACCTAGTCCATCAAATGCAAAAGTTTGAAGATGTAGACTGGGATTGAGTATATGAAATTGCGTGAGCGTGTGGATCTTCTACTTAATCGATATGAAATCAATGTAAACAAGTAAAACACAGAGAGTAAATACAAACGACTTGTATTAACCACTGAGAGAACCACAGAGTACACTTAGAGAATATGACACGGAAGCTCAAATCGTTCTATACAAGATGAACTATTTATACAAGCTGAAATGCGACTGGCCGAACCTCAGGTTCGGCCACAAGCTCGGAGCTGTCCGAACTCCAGGTTTGCTGGGAGTTCGGACCTCAGCTATCTTGAGTGATCCATCTTGTATTCGATACTTCACATGACGATCAGGACTATGTATCAACAAACTCCCCCTCGGCATGTGCAGTATCATCTCCTCTTATCAAAACTTGTATCTTGCATCTTCAATCAAACTCTTCCTCGATCTCGACGACGAGTTTAATCTTGAATACTTGATATTGCATCGTGTGTAATCTCTTTATCAACAAACTTCAGAAGACTTAAAGTGGTGATGTTCTCTTCCCACTTAGAAACCTGCCAACATAAATAATCTTGGTGCAAAATGTCTCTTCGAGACTCCAAGATATTATATTTTTGAAAATGATTTCGTAATTCGTGTTGATCAATCGAAAACAAATCAGAAACAAAATCTTTTTGGCTGTTAGAAACTTTATATCAAAACACATCTAAATTTTTTTTTTTGGTATTTCTGATAAGACAAGTAAAACAGTACTGAATTAGACACTATTTTTGACTTTTGTGAGAAAGATCACAACTTCGGATCATATTGGTCATAACATGCTGAACTACACTTCAATTTCGATTATTGTAGCACATAAGCCATGCCGATTGCAGATATAACTTGTCCAATTTTAAACTCTGGCACAATCATACTCATAACATCTGGATATGTTAAAGTATTTATTAGATTTGCATTGACCAGTGTACCCCACACTATCAGACATACTCAGATATGCTTTGTTTATCACATTTTATGATTTCACTTGTGATATTAATCACATAATGATTGTATTCATGATATAGTCAACTGTGTTCCATGCAAAAAGAAATAAGAACGTTAAATCGTCTACCTTAAGGTCGATCTTTCGATACGCAGATAAGGCCTCGGATTTAACAAAATAAGAAAATAAAACAAGTTGAAGTTGTATAACTCAACAACAATCAGGTCGGTACTCCCGTACACGCAGAGAAAGTCCGATGAGTTATACGAAACACCAAAGAAACTAAAGCAGAACGTCAAACGAACAACAATCAGGTCGGTCTTTCGACACGCAGAGAAAGTCCGATCGTTTGACAAAATAAAGAAAATCAAACAAGTTTAAATCTTTGCAAAATGAACACATGTATACACAGTGACTTCTCATTTTATTTTTCACATATCTCTTTCTTGATATATCATGAGATATGCATGAAGATGTTGTCCACTAGGTCAAGCATCAGATTTAGTGTATATCACATTTGTATACTTTCTGATTTGCCGAGCCTACCTTGCACATCGATCAAATGGTCTTATGGCTTTTTCATCTACTTTATCCATGAGTCAGACACTGTCAGCCAATGTACCATCATTTCCCAATCATGTCGGATACAATTTCTCATTTTTCAATGTTTTTGGATTTTTGCATTTTTCATTGTTGTTTTTGTCTTTTCCAAATTTCTCCCCCTAAAAATGACAACTCTATTTATAGTTTTTCATTTTTACGATTTAAAAAACAACACACTATTTTTGTATTTTTGCAAAAACAAACTCCCCCTCAGAATGAGACGGAGTGAAAAACAAGAAAATTGATCAACCAACACGAATACTCACAGTTTAGTCTTTTGAAAAACAAAATTGATTTTGAAATTCAATTTAATTATAACAGATATTTCACAATCAGCAATTTTTCAATTACCAAAGGTCTTCCTGAAATACCTGCTTGACACCAAATAAAACATTAGTCGTGTTGGGATCGACCCGATTCAACAGCGTCGGGTCGCCCGGTGTCTTCCACAAAGTCATTGTCGGCCTTGGAAACAACTTTTGGTTTCCATATTTGTAAAATTTTCAATTTTTGATCAGAACCGGAATCAGATTCAACCGACGTACATGGTTTAGACCAAGACAATTTACTAGTTGACTTAAGCTTTGGGGACCATGGTTCATCAAAAATATGACCTTTGTTATCCACATATTTGGCAGTTTTGTGGATATATGCAGTCGTCGGACAATCAGCAGCTAGATGTCCTGGTTGACGACATACATAACAAAGTCTCTCTCTAAAATTATTTGAAAATGGTTTTGATTTTTGAAAGTCAGAAGAATGTTCAGAATCAAAGTTATCAAAGAAACCATCAGAAGAATCATACCTAGGAGATGGACTCCTTGAAGATGATGACCTTCCAGAATAATAAGAAAATTCTTTTGGAGATGGTGATTTCTTTGCACCTTTGACTTTAACAGGCTTGTCTGCTTTCATAGGTTTCTTGGTTTGAACCGGCTCATCCTTCACAACAAACCCCAAACCTTTGTGTTTGGAACCTGAAACTTTTGAAGAACTAGAAGAAGAACCTGAAACTTCTCTGGACTTAGCTTCACTAGTGAACTTAGCCTTGATATCCTTCAACTTGTTCTTTTCAATCAAAACTTTGTCTTCTTCGATTGCAGATGAAGAACTTGAAGAACCCTTATCAAAAACCTTTTCGTTTTCCAACAAAACGGACTTTGACACAAATTTTGGAGCTTCACCCAAAGGCTTCTCCTTCTTCTTAGACTTGGACTTGTTCTTCTTGGATGGAGTAGCAAACTTGGAATAATCATGCAATTCATCTTTTGGATCAATCGGAGCAGAAGTAACTTCAACCAAATCCACTGGTTGAGGAACCAAATGAACATCATCCTTCTTAGAACTTTCTGAACTCTGATCCTGCTTGTATAAGAAATTAAGCATTGTTGGTGACAAATTGCAGTTCTTCACTTGCCTTTTCAGCTCTAAAATTTCCAATTTCAAGTCATTGATCTTTTGTTGAGCTTCAAAAACTTCTTTCTGTGACTTGATGAACTTTGCATTGAGATCATCATACTCATAAGTTTGTAACTTTCTAATCTCACATTCAGCAAATAACTCTTCAAGAACACTTTCTCTCTTTTTCTTGTAAATCTCAACATCTTTAGTCAATACCTCATTCTTATCACGATAGAGAGTATTCTCATCTTGAAGCATAGAGATCTTGTTTTGAAGTTTTTCAACAGTAACAGCAGTTGTAGCAATAAGAGCAGTAGCTTCTTCATACTTTTGCTGAACTGGATAACTTTTCTCAAATAAATTCTCAAAATCTTGAGCTGCATCTAAAGCCTCAGCTTTTGCTTTCTCACACTCTTCAGCCAATTTTGCTTTCTCTTTCAAAACATCTTCATGAACATGAACCAACTCATAATACTTCTTTTGAAAATCCTCCAATTCTTTCTTTAACACCACAATTTCTTCAGTTGAAATTTGATGACTTTGTTCAAAACTTGCAATCTTCTGAAGCAATTTCTTACATTGAAGACATTCAAACGCATCATTCTTTGAATTATTAGAAACTATAGGTTGATCTTCTTGAACCAAAGATATACTAGAAGAAGTATCAGACTCTGTTAAAAAAATTTCATCATCAGCATGTTGAACAGTTAAAGCAATCGAGATTGGAGTATGATTCTTCTTAGCTTCAGTATCTGCATTCCATGCAAATTCACTTGAATGTGGAAAAGTATTGGTCCAATCATGAACAAGATTAGCAGATTTCTTCTCAACCTTCTCAGCTTCATTTGAGGGATGAAAAACTAAATGTGCATGCTGACCAGTCTTCAATTTACTTTCTGTAGAACTCGGACATTCTCGAGCAAAATGACCATAATTTGAACACTTGTAACATTTCACCTTCGATTTATCCAAACCAATCTTACCATCCTGATTCAATCTTTTCTTCCCAGTTCTGTTAAAAAATTTCTTCGTTCGTCGAACCAACATTGCATACTGCCAATTTAGATCCATTTCTTCCAAATGATCATAATCAATCTGATCGTAATCTTCATTTGCTAACTCAGCATTACTCACAGCACCAGTGATAACACCAAAATATGAAGATACCAATGCAGACATCAATGCATTATAATCATCAATAGTTTGAACAGACAATGCACTTTGAGCCGAAGAACTTGGAAATGACACAGTACAGCCAGCAGAAGAATAACTTGGAATTTCAGATTTACCTGCTAGAAATGTTGTAGGAGGAGCAGAACTAAGACTAGTAGACTTCCCAGCATTCATTGTAGAGGCATTTTCACCATGATACACTGCAGGATTCTGAATTTGTGTAGGAAGTGATTTATTCACCATTAATTCCATATCCCGAGCCTGGATTCTTTGAACCAAATCATTGAAAGACAATCCAGAAAAATCTTTATCATGAGTAATCATCATCACATAATTCTCCCATTTTTCAGGCAATGCTTCCAAAATCTTTTCTTTCATATCAGCCTCTTCTTTAGTAAGATTCACCAAACGCATTTCACTCATTGGATGAGCAAATCTTGCAATCAGATTGGGAATCGTTTCATTCTGATAATGCTTAAAGCTGTCAAACTCTTTCTTCAAAACCTTTTGTCGACTTTTCTTGTATTGGTCATTGCCTTCACATCGTTTCTCCAAAGCATCCCATAGACTTTTTGATGTGTAGTTACCAGCAAATTGATGAAGTAACTCTTTAGGCAATGCCATCGTTAAAGTACCATATGCCTTTTTCTCAGCTTGATAAGCTTTCTTTTGTTCAGAAGACATTTTTCTTTGAAGAATAGGTTCACCAGTTTCATCTTTAGGGTAAATATATTGCTCAGTGAACGCTAACCACATATCAATGTCATTTGTATCGACAAATGCTTCAAACCGTTTAACCCAACTATGATAATCTTCCAATTTAAGTAATTTGGGAACTTTCTGACTTGTTCCGATTTCATTATCATAATTCATCATAGTTTGCATCGTTGCTTGAACAGAATTTTGAATAGCTGCGAACGCTTGAAAATCGGACATTTTCGAAAACTGGTTACTGTTCACTCCGAACCTCCTCCGAATTATCTCCGAACTTTGTCCGAACCTAAGTTTCACCGAACTCTCGCCGAACCTGACCTTCGGGCAGAACAAATAGATTCAACACCGAACTATCACCGAGCACTGACCGAACTCTGTCCGAATGTGGACCGATCTCTCACCGAACTCAAAGACACACCGAATGCTCACCGAACTCCGTCCGAACCTCGAGTTCGGAGCGGTTAGACCGAACGAGTCCGAACCTCAAACGAGACAGATTTCACTCGACGCCATTTTCTCGATTTTCAGTGTTTTTCGATGGAATTTTCGACAGGAATTCAAGTAAACTCGATAGAAATGAATTAGAAATGAATTAGGAATGAGTTTTTGATGAGAAGCACACTCGAGATGATCAAACGAACTCAAAAACGATACTCATTTTCTCAAAAACATGAATTTGAACTCAAAACTCCGAAAAACAATGATTTCCGACTAGTAGAGCAAACCAAATGCTCTGATACCACTTGAAATTGCGTGAGCGTGTGGATCTTCTACTTAATCGATATGAAATCAATGTAAACAAGTAAAACACAGAGAGTAAATACAAACGACTTGTATTAACCACTGAGAGAACCACAGAGTACACTTAGAGAATATGACACGGAAGCTCAAATCGTTCTATACAAGATGAACTATTTATACAAGCTTAAATGCGACTGGCCGAACCTCAGGTTCGGCCACAAGCTCGGAGTTGTCCGAACTCCAGGTTTGCTGGGAGTTCGGACCTCAGCTATCTTGAGTGATCCATCTTGTATTCGATACTTCACATGACGATCAGGACTATGTATCAACAGTATATCTCCGTGGAACGACAATAATAAAAAGAAGGCGAGAACCCAACCAACGTTAGCTATAACATGTAAAAGTTTAATAGAAACAGAGAACGCCATTTTCAGTAGGTTACTCCCACAATTCATCATTCACATAAATAAACATAGAGACCTAAATTTTTAGTTTAAGAAAACACTTTCCGAAAACATCTCTTCATGATGTGATGATGTTTATAACGCAGGTAGTTTGTGATTTGTCAATGAACTTCTACTTCAACATGTTTCTTGATTTACTGAGTCGGATTTACTTGCATTTTTATAATCTACTCTATGTCTGCTTCTTCAGCATCCTTACCCACATATATATAACTAAATCAATGTTCTTGCAAACTATTTAGACGTATTGGCATACAGCCTCTATAACTAAACAACTTTAAGAATCCTTTTTTACTGGTAAGCAAAGTTAAAGTTGAACTCACTAAAACAAATAGGTAAAGATAATCAACGCTTAGTAAGAAAAGAAAAAAGCATTGCTATAGAGTTAAGGGAAGAGTACCTAATCTGAAGACCAAATAATCCACAGAACCGAGAGAACAGCTGACAGATTCTTCAGAAATAAGAGGAAAAGCAAAGAATAATTTTTTTTTTGTAAAGTTAAAAGAAGAGTACCTATCTATGGATGCACCAAACTATGACGAATCGATTCAAGATTTCTTACCCAACATTACCAGATCAGAAATCACAGTTGTGAAACCCCTAGCCGCCGGAATTCGCTACCTCTGACCTGGTCTCTCTCGCAACAAAACATGAGAAATCAAACTTGGTAAGTCGGCTAACCGATTCGTTCATTCCCTGTCATATAGAAACCCTAATTTGGTTGACGTTATACCGGGTAATTTGGTTGATGTTATATCAGGTAATGGCCCTCATTCATGAAACCATAAAACCATTAACAATAACTGCACTACAATCTATTAAAACTTTATAAGATATGAAACCTTCAAGAATCGGATGCTCTAAAGCAAATACCGAGCTTGAACATTATATTATATCACAGAAGTCGGAAAATCGTTCATATCATTACCTTAAAAGAAAAAAAATAGAGAGATGAAACTCAATCAAACCTTTAAATATCCTCTAAAGCAAATACCGATCTTGAACACTCTCCTGTAGAAGGTGCGAGTTCCTTAACAAACCAAACCAAAGAGACGATTAAGCACCGCAAACAAAACCCTAAAAAAAAGGAGGCAATCAAAGGATTGTACTGAAATCAAACCTTAGATTATGATATTGATGCAATAATTCGATCTTTGTGATGAACTGATGCTTCTTTCATGACCCAGTCAAATTTCTGTCCAAAACCCTAAAACGAAATTGAGAGACAAAGAAGACGGGCCATGAAGCATGGTGTGGGGAGGGATGTGGTGACTGAAGGGAGAAGAGAGAGGATGCGTGTATGGTGTGATTTTCACCTACTTCAGATCTTCAAATAAGATTTCAGGGAGAAGAGAGAGGATGCGTGTATGGTGTAAAAGGCAAGGCAGTCACCTCTCCCTGAAATCCCGCGGTGGGGGGGGGGGCATAAGAAGAAAACCGAACACGGCAGCGCAATGGGTGGGGCCAGAAGAAGAAAACAGCGCCTTAAACCATTCTCGGCATTGAGTGCTTGTACCAAAAGCATCAAATATTGTAACTTCCAAAATATGCATTGACAGCTTGTACACTATGTTTTAAAATGAGTACCATAGGTTGTATTATGTTATTATAGGGTAATATGAATATGAATATTTTATATTTCAGTAATGTAAAATAATGTCGTCTTTAATTTATTATCCGCTGCAACTTTGATGACATACTTGGTTTTCAGAAGTATAATAATCTAATAGAGGTCAATAATTGGTATCTCCACCACCACTGTCCACCGATTCCTCTACCAACAAGGTGGTTCCGATATACCCACAATTGACATAATGCTTATTGAATTCTAATGCCTAAGGTCAATACTTAAACAAAATTTACGAAGGGCACAAGAGTGCATGTCGACTCTTGCTAATGAAAATCATTTGGATAAGCAATTTTATGCGGGTGACATGGTGTTTTTACGCTTACGGAATTACCGTCGGTGGAACGAAGAACCAACAAGAAATTATCCTAGAGATATTACGGGTCGTTTATGACACTCAAACACATTGGAACTGTGGCGTACCGTTTACAATTGTCACTCGACTCTAAGATACACCCCGTGTATCATGTATTACTCTTACGAGAAGTGAAAGGAGATCTACAAACCGTTCCACTACCAGAGATGCCTACATACCCAAGCAGATTTCAACTCAAGTTATTGACCATCGGTGGGTTTTAGGTAACCAATGTTGAATGATTATTCAACATATGATATCAATTATACAAGTCCCAATTTAAACAAAGAACGTACTTAAAGAAGATGTTTTGTTATTGTGTGTGGATGAAAAAGAAACCATGATGATTCTGATTAAGACTCTCGATTGCCTTCTTGATGGATTATAATTCTCCTTTTGTGTTAATTATTCTCTAATGAATGTATGTATGCACAAAAAGTAATTGTACATATGGAGAATAGATTTTGGTTGTGTTTGGCGCACTAGCTGAAAAGCTAGCTGATAAATTAGCTGCTAGCTGATAAACTATAAGCTAGCTGATAAAAAATAACGTTTGGTAAAACTAGCTGATAAACTAGATAAAAATGTAAAATGACATAAAAGTACATGTATATAATTAAATTAGAATCTAAAAACAAAATAGGAATAAGTTAGAAAAGGGTAAAACTGGAAATACGTAAGGAATATCGCATTTTGATATTCCCGATGTAGTCTTATTTTGTAGCAGTTCCGGCTGAACTAGGTTCAAGCGGAAATCAAAGTTTAAGCGGAGAAGACCAATTAACCAGAAGAAGCACTTTTGTACCAGATGCGAATATTCCGGGTGAACTCTGTTATCCACCAGATAAAAAGTTCATCCGGACTTTTCCTGTGAAGTCTTTTCAGTCGTCAAATCCCTGCAAAAGCTTCCTGGTTGCTTCTAAATCTATCAAAGTCGCTCTTCTAAAGTAGTATGTTATTGTTCACACGCCATCAATCCCATCTGTCGAATATTATTCTTTTGGTAGTATAGTTTGACTTTTGTAATCAACGGTCTAGATGATCGTATTGAAATCAATGGCTATCATTGATTTCCCTTAGCACTATATATAACATAGCGCGTTTTAAAATTTGTACGCATGAATCTGTACAACACTTGTGTAATATTGTTGAGTTCATGCAAATAGTGCCGAGTATATTTTACTTCGTGTGTTACTATATTTATGCAAACAACTATTATTCACAAGTGTTAATCGTTTAAGTAAAGTGAAGATTAACTTAATTCCGCAAGGTTAATCTTGCAAGTAAATCTTGTAACTTTCAAGTGGTATGTCAAAATTACCAAAAGAACTCTTTGAACACTCTTTTGCAACCGGTTGAACTCTTTAGATGGGATTAACTTAATTCGTATGAAAACATATGCTGATGAACATTGGAGGAATAGCACAAAGAACTTCTCCATTGACCCTCCATTCTTTTCTTCAATCAGCATGAAGCCATTAAAGCCAATTATTGTAAACAACACTTGTGATGTCATTCAAATTAAAGCGGATGTTGTTCCGGTTCAAAAGCAAGCGGAAGAATTTCAGGTTCAAGTTCAAACGGAACGTGCTTCAACTGAATCTCTGGTTCAAGATCAACCAAAAAATGACAGTTCAGAGTCTTTGGAGAACTCTGACTCTAGGATAACTGAGCCTTCAAATTCAAATGATTTTATATCAAATGAGCTCATCTTTGAACATGAATCCTATGGGTCAATGCCTAGTTCCCAAGAACACAACACCCGGTCCCATCTCACCTATTGGTAATATTGAGTCTGATGTGATACTTCCACAACTCAACTTTTCTACCAATGGAAGAAGTCATGAGTTCCCAATGTTTCAAGATAGAAGAATCAACAAGTAAGTATCATCCTTTGAAAAATGTTATTGGAGATGTGTCAGCACCTGTGTTGACAAGAAGCAAGTCTGTTGATGCAAACATCTGCTTGCATGCTGCCTTTCTGTCACAAGAAGTTCCTACCAAGGTAACTGAAGCTTTAAAAGATAACATTTGGGTGGAAGCTATGCAGGAAGAACTGTTTCAGATCAACAAACAGAAGGTATGGGTACCAGTTGATTTGCCATAAGGGACAGAGCCAATTGGTACCAAATGGGTGTTTAGGAATAAAAAGGATGACAGATGAATAGTGGTTAAGAACAAAGCAAGGTTAGTAGTGCAAGGGTATGCTCAAGAGGAAGGCATTGACTATGATGAAGTTTTTGCTCCTGTAGCCAGACTTGAAGCCATCAGAATCTTTTTGGCTTATGCTGCATTCAAGAACTTTCAAGTGTTTCAAAAGGATGTCAAGAGTGCCTTTCTCTATGGGTTACTTGATCAAGAAGTGTCTATGTCACACCCCGCCAAAATCTTTGCGGAAGAACGAGGGGTGACTATCATGGATCGAAACAATAGTTATATTGAAAAACATCTACATATTTTTAATAAACACAATTTATTACACAACGATGTTACAAGGTATTTTGATTACATTTAAACAAAAGTACGACATAAATGATTAACAACGATGGGACTTTATTTTAAAACATATGCAATACTTTGCTAAGACTAGACCCATTCCGTTTAATACGCCCAACCAAGTAGTTCTTCTATTCTACTGCCCTTCCTTTGCCTGAGATTAATATTTTCTTTGAAAGTCAACATAAAGTTGATGAATTCACAGGTTTTTATAACTCGATAAAATAAGGTTTATTCTTAAAAAAAAGTTTAAAACAATAAATCAAATGTGCACAAGATAATTATTATTTTATGTTTCAACAATAATATGTAGTTATTACCATGAGTCTTATAACGCTACTTGACCCAGTTATTTATATATTTGCCCCACCGATAATTATGAGTGTAATATCGAACACGAAATTACTAATCAAGTACTTGTTGGTCTCCAACCACTATTAGTGCTACTAACGACGAGTAGTGTTGTCACACCCAATGGATCCATCCCTAACTATCACGTTTTACAAATAAATTACCGTTATCAGCTGAAGGGGACTTCGAGCTTGCTCAACCAGATAAACAATTCATGTAATAATTTAAAAACAAGTAAAATATGTTAATCTCCCCCAGAAAATACGTTGAAAAGGGGCCGTGAACTCACAATGATCAGCAAATGGTTGCGCGCCTTGAATAATTGATTTACTGCTTTAGACGAGTCCTAAATAATAATAAAGGACGCTTAATATCTAAACCTGATCACATATTAATAAAGTTCATCCAATTCATTCTAGATTTATTTTATAGGACGATATTCGTAGATTAATCTCGTCGACTGATTAAACATTTTTTTTCTTCTTATAAATGATAATATATATAAGTTTAACTATTTATTTCAATTAATTATAATTTAAATAAAACAATTTCTCTTCAATTTTATTTACGTGGGAAATGAATTAGATGTTCAAATAAGTTATTTAAATGAAACACCATTTAATAACACAGTCATGATCTGAACTTACGTTTTTTTTTTTGAACGGCCAACGAATGCCCCGGAAAACCCGGGGACTATTTACACCAGTTGAGCTCATTTAAGGGAAAATCCACCTCCGCGAGCGGCCGGGTGGTAAAACCTGGGAGCTCAGGGATCGAATTTGTGACCTTACAGCCCCAAGTCTCCCCTCATCGTCAATGCCCCTTCCAAAGTGTTGCCCGTAAGAATCGAACCTGTGTCTCAAGTAGAGAACACAAGCTTCTTACCACTACACCACAATGAAAGTTGCATGATCTGAACTTACGTAATTGACTTCCGAAACATTAAATATAATGTTCAATTTATACAACTTTCTGGTAAGTTAAATTTGTAAATAACGCATCGGAGTAAATATAGATATTCAGCCACTTATATAAATTTTAATAAATATTATTTAACCTTGAGTTAGTTTTGATTACCCGAACCCATAAACGTTAATGGTTAACATCCTACGGTTTTAACCATATTCAGATAATTAACTAAAGACTACTTGAATAACCCAACCTAGTACCGAAGTGATCATTTTAATGAAACACTTTTATTACACATTTTTCACCCGTAAAATTTCTTTCAATTTTATCCATTTAAGCTATAATTTTAAGGAGATACTCATAATAACACCACTTTCATAGTCATAAGATTATAAATATCTTGTCGGTAGAAAATTAGATTATATTATTAAGTTCTAACTTTTATGATGAACACAAATTTTATAAAATATAAGTATTTCACTAGAATTAGATTGGATGAACACTTGCTCGAATACATCATTGAATTATAGAAATTTAGTTTTTACCTCTAGTATAAAGATACTAGGTGACGACCCGTTTGTTGCTAGAAATCAAAGACGACAATCTTCGTGTTATAACCCTTGTGAAAACTCCAAATAAAACAACAAAACTCTTGAAATATATATTATCTTCCTTCTAACCCATGATGAATAAAATGAGATAAAAATGAGAAAATGAAAGGTGGTGGGTGTGTGGAGAGGAAAGAGGGAGGGCACGTGAGGGGAGGAGGGAAAGGGTTGGTTTAATTTGTGGTTGAAGAATTAATTCAGGTGTGTCAAATACCTTTACTGCTACTTCCTATATATAGCTTAAGAAGATATTTCTTTCACTCGACAGTAAATCTTTTTCAATCTTTAGACTTAGGTATAGAATAGGGGAAGCTTCTCTACAACTTGCGTTATTTATTTTTCAGCATACGCAATCTTATATATTGATAAAAGGAGGATTTAATAGTAGAAGGGGATGGTTTTAAGATAATATAGGAGAAGTATGGCAAGGGTCTAATGAAAATACAAAGGATATTTGTAAAGTTCGTGTGTCATACGTTAGTTTCGATTGTCGCGTCTCGGGGTGAAATTAGACGGATTTGATATGCCCTTTTCTTACTAATATATACACTTGAGGGCGACCAAATAAGTTTCTATTTGGGTTACAATCACTCTATTTTAACAAGAAAATTTTTAGAATTTGAGAGTCACTACCCAAGACTAAGCTTAATTATTTCTATGTCATAATTGTGACGAGATATAAATATTTATTTATTTATTTGAATATGACGCTAGCACTTAGTATTAAATTTATAATCAAATGCTTAGTTGACTTAACTTTTAAATATTTATACCAGGTTTTATTATGTAGGTTTACTAAATAAAGTAAAGCAATAATTTAATTTTAACCTGAAATTTGCGAATGTCACAGTCTATGGGTCAACCTCCAGGCTTTGAGGACCCACATCATCCTAACAGAGTGTGTAAGCTTATCAAAGCTTTATATGGTCTCAAACAAGCTCCTAGAACTTGGTATAACACCCTTTCCGATTATCTCTTAGAGAATGGGTACAGGAGAGGAGCAATTGACAAAACACTTTTCATCAAGAAAGTTGGTAAAGATATGTTGATAGTTCATATTTATGTGGATGACATTATCTTTGGTTCCTCCAATTCTGCTCTTTGTAAAGAATTTGAAGCTCTTATGTAAGCAAAGTTTGAGATGAGCTCAATGGGATAACTCAGTTTCTTCTTGGGGCTTCAAGTGAAGCAAACCGACTCTGGTATTTTCTTGACCCAATCTAAATACATTCAAGATATGCTTAAACGTTTTGATATGCAGTCGGCTTCTAGCACCAAGACTCCCATTTCTACTTCCCACAAGCTTACAAGTGACTGTAGTGGTGAACCTGTGGATGAGCACATGTATAGAAAAATGATTGGATCCCTGATGTATCTCACAGCAAGTAGGCCAGACATCATGTTTAGTGTTTGCCTATGTGCTAGATACCAAGCATCACCAAAGGAGTCTCCACATGTTAGCAGTTAAAACGATATTCAGATATTTGTAGGGTTAACCTAAATTAGGTTTGTGGTACCCTAAGAATTCTGATTTCACCTTCAAAGCATTCACTGACAGTGATTATGGAGGCTGCAATATGGACAAGAAATCAACTTCAGGCGGATGTCAGTTTCTGGGGGAGAGACTTGTTTCATGGCAATGCAAAAAACAAACATATGTTTCTACTTCTACTACTGAAGTTGGGTATATTGTTGCTTCAAGCTGCTGTGGTCAAGTCATGTGGATCCAAAATCAAATGCTAGACTATGGAATCACATTCATGGAAACTCCCATCTTTGCTGACAACAACAATATCATTTCAATCACCAACAACCTAGTGAAGCACTAAAAAACAAAGCACATCGACATCAGGTAACATTTTATGAGAGATTGTGCTGAAAAGAATTTAATCAAATTGCTTAAAGTTCACACGGATAACCAATTAGCTGATTTATTCACAAAAGCTTTTGATGATGCAAGATTCTTCTACCTCATTACAGCAATTGGTATGATGAACTTTGATTAAAATGTTTCAGAAACCTTTAATAAAGAAGACCTTTGTGTCTAAGAGTCCGTCTCTTGATACAGAAAGAAAAAGAAAAAGAAAATCTTTGTGTTAATTAAAAATCATTTTTAGTTCATAATCAGTAACTTCTGTCAAACTATGAAAATTAACACACGTCATTTTCAAAAATTCATTAGTTTTGGATTTTTCCGTTTCAAGTTCCATTTCAAGTTCCGGTTCAACCTGTGAGAAAACAAATTTTGAAGATCTCCGGGTGAACATCAACCGAAAAAAGCTTTTTTTAAACGTGGAAATATTTTTAGAAAAAAAAACAATTCTTCCAAGCGGAACAGTTGTCCGCTTGAAGTTCAAACGGAAGAATTTTGTTTTTTATAATAAAGGAGATAATGGGTTCCGCTTGAACTTCCGGGTTAAATAGTCAAAGTCACTTTACATTTAATTACCCGGAAGGCACTTCTTTCTAAGTGGATTGTTGGAATATCCAAGATAAGTGAAGATGAAGACATTCAATGTATTTGTTCCAAATGGGTCAAAACGGGTCAAGTCTCTGAAACGTGAAGATTTCAAGGATTTACGTATTTACCGAGTTTGAAGTTAATGACGAGATGAGAAAATCATCTTCAAGGCGGAACCGAAATTCCTTCTTAGAGGACTTGAAGAATTTTGGAGATTTTGGATTTCAAGTTCTCTAAGAACAAAGTTAGAAGACTTGTCTATTTGCTCTTAGCGAACTTGTTTGTTTGCTCTTAGCGAACTTGTTTGTTTGCTCTTAGCGAACTTGTTTGTTTGTTCTTAGCGAACTTGTATGTTTTGCTCTTAACGAACTTGTCTGTTTTGCTCTTAGCGAACTTGTCTGTTTTTCTCTTAGCGAACTTGACTATTTTGCTCTTAGCGAACTTGACTGTTTTGCTCTTAGAGAACTAGTCTGTTTTGCTCTTAGCGAACTTGACTGTTTTGCTCTTAGCGAACTTGTCTGTTTTGCTATTAGCGAACTTGTTTGTTTGCTCTTAAAGAACTTGTTTGTTCTTAGAGGACTTGTTTTGTTCTTAGAGAACTTGTTTGTTCTTAGAGGGCTTGTTTTGTTCTTAGAGGACTTGTTTTGTTCTTAGAGAACTTGTTTGTTCTTAGAGGACTTGTTTTGTTCTTAGAGAACTTGTTTGTTCTTAGAGGACTTGTTTTGTTCTTAGAGAACTTGTTTGTTCTTAGAGGACTTGTTTGCTCTTAGAGAACTTGTTTCGAGATTGTCACAAAGATTATTTCCGTCATCAACGTCAACTTCAAGAAACTCAAGACGACACGTGGGTCGAGATTTAGCCGAGCCGACTCAGCGGGTTGTTTACCTCAAACGCAGCTTATTTTATTTAACTTTGTTTCACTCTTTGTTGTTGCTATATATAAATCACTTAGATTATTTAAGAAAAAAGATGAGATAGTGGTGAGGTGCTAAGTGTGTGTTTTTCATGGTGTAATCTCATATTCTCTCTAAACTCTTGTAATCCATTGTGAACTTGAATATAGCAATAAACATTGCGAATTTAAATATTGTTCTTCGTGTTCTTCATTGATTGTGTGATTGAGCTTCTTGATCGACCCGGATTCCGCACCCGGTTGGTCTCGTACTTGTGAGATTCTCGGATCTAATAGGACCTAACACTTGATATCAGAGCTTTCGGTATGAACAAAACCCTTTTTGTTCTTGAGGATTTTGTAAGATTTAGCTCGTTTTGGTGAAGTTTTTGAAGATCGAAGGTTGCTTCTCAAGTGGAAATATCATTTGGAAGCTGATTTAATTATCAAATTCATCATCAGAGATCAGTTGGATAGGTTTTTGGTCTGTTTTTGTTCAAAAACGAGAAGAACACTTCAAGAACATAAAGTCACTGTTCTTCATTTTTGGGATTGATTTGCTGAGATTTGGGTGTTGCTACAGTTTTGAGTATTGATCTACATCATCACACGAAGCTATTGGTGCATTCAAATCATCATTTGGAGAAAATTGGTTGTTCATCATCTTCTTGTTCGAAGGTCTGTACACGAACTCAAAATTTGAATCTTTTTTTGAGGTTGTTTTGGTTGAAAATGATTATTTTCGAGTATTAGTGACCTAAAACTAAGATCATTGATACAATCCAATCTCATTTTCATCAAGTATTGAATCCGTGTTAGCAAATTTAGTGATTTTTTTGAAACTTTTCTCATAATCACTATTTGATCGAATTGGATGTGTTAGGCTCAGATTTGGATGTTGGTGTAGTTTTCACTATTGATCTAGATCATATTCCTAATCTATTGGAGCTTTCATTTCATCATTTTGAACAACTTTGATTTTCACCAAAATTCTCCATTGAAGAACAAGCTGTGATTTTTCTAAATTTTCATGTTTTGCTAATTTGACTGAATTTGTGTATGTTTGAGTGTGCTACAGGTTTGTGAATTGATTCTAAATAGATTATAAATCTTTTGATACAATCAAACACCGTTTTTCATCAACTTTTCAAATTTGCAAAAATTTCAAGTTTACTCACTTTTCATGGATTGTTCAAGTGTGGCTAAGCCTAAATCACTCCATTCTGATTCTAATAATCAGAATATTGGCCATGAGTTTATTAAGGTTGGAGAAATCATTGATTGGACCATGAATGATCCTAATGTAATCATTTCTAGATATGTTTTTGATCGAATAGCTCAAGTTCTTGAATTACCACCTCATGTGAAAACTGAAGCTTGCACTAGTGAATGTCTTGAACTTGTTAAGAGTTATAGACAACATAACCAAGTTTTAACTGATATATTTAATGCTAATAACCGAAAGGAAGATAGCTATTTGGCTCAAATCAAGTCACTAGAGGAGATGAATCAGAAATGTTTTGAAAATGAAAGATTTTTGAAAAATCGAGTTATTGATCTAGAACAGGCATTGACTGATGCTACACAAGCGTTGACTAATGCTAGAAATGATTACAACCAAGTCAAGACTGAGATTAATAGGTTGAGATGGGCCAACAATTACTTTAGTAGCATGTTTAATAGCTCAAGTAATCCTGCATCTCCCTTAAATCACAATCATGACTCGGTCCTAGGTATCATTAAGAAAAACATACCAAGTGCTGCCATACCTCATCTTGTTTCTGCTTGTGATAACCAGTTAAATGATACACATGTTACTAATGCCTCGTGCAAGTCTACTAGTGTTTCTATTGACAGGAATTCTAAGCAGAACATGCAAAATAAAGCCGACTTGCTAGCTACAATAGAATATGAGAAACCGGGAATCTCATTCAATGCCAATGCTAGCAAAGTTAAAAAGAAAAAGGAAAAGAAGAATAAACACTCCTCTTCGAAGTTTGATGACAGAGACATTGTGCCTGATCCACATGGTCTGCATATACACTTTGTCAAACCCGGTCAAGCTGAAGCAGATATGAAGGAAACTTCTAATTTGCAAGTTAAAGAGGATGTAATGGGCAAATTCAAAGTCACCACTACAGTCAAATCTTCAAAACGCAAGAAGAAAGTCCCCAAAAAATCTCAAGTGAACCAGAATGTAGAGTCTGACGGATCAAACAATCTAGAGACTCGGCAATCTGAAGATCATCACCTGATTGAAGTTCTGAACGGACTGAGTGTTGAAGATGTTGAACTGCCAGTGAATGAGCTGAATGTGCAAAATGAGGAAGCCAGTTCAGAAATGCATCGAGCTGCCTCCATTTCAGCCATATTTGAAAACCGAACTCATGATCAATTTTATGGTTTTTCAAATCAATTTAGACCTGTTGGTTGTCATTTCTGTGGGCAACTTGGACATACTGGTTGGGTTTACGACTACAATCCCTACTACCAGTACTATCAACAACCAACATTCGGTCAACACATGGGATGGGATTTCACTCATAATCCTTTGTATGGTTATGATCACTATGATAGTGGTTATGGATTTTATAATCCGTGGCCATCTGGAGTGTGGAGACCATATTTAGAGGAAATTGCCCCTGAACCGTCATCGTTTGAGCAAGCACAAACCAATTCAATAAATGCTCAAAGGATGAATCGTTCTAAGAGAAAGAAATGCAAACAAGTGTGGGTTCCCAAAACACCATCGGTTGAGCCCAAAGTTGTTTCAAACGAATCGACCCTCAACGCAAAGGATCCAACTCCATGAGTTGTGTCCACATTTTAATAAATTTTTTTAATTTTTCAGGAGACACCAATATGTGAGACGTAAGTCGATCTGAGGAAGTTCTCCATTATTATAAAAACAAGAACAAAAAAAATTGAAAAACAAAAAAAATCCCCGAAACTAAAGTTTTATCAATTTAAGCATTGTTTGAGGGGAAATTCATTGAATTCTGGTCACTCGACTTGATATATCCGGTGAAGTTTATTGTGTTTGTCTTGATATAGTGTAGGAATAGTTCCAGTGTCACTGATCCTGTTGTGAAGCATCAAACGAGGGTGAATAACAACTTTTTCTCCATGACTGTGCCGTTTGAAGCCTTACAAAATTATGTTCCTGATCAAATGAAGACCAAAGTGTTGAAGATTTTTCTTGCTGATCCTGAATTATCTTAGTTGCTGACTCGGTTGATCTCATGATGTCTTATTACACTCCATTCTTCTACTGATTGCATCATTACAGTGTCAACCTTACTGAACAGTTCCATATGCACAAGTTGTCAAGATTCTCAAAATTCTACACAAAGAGCTTCACTGTGTCATTCTCAAATCATGAGTGAAGGAGGATACTTTGATAAGGTAACTTGGACGATTAGTGTGGAAGACTTCAAAAACAAAATACAAAATTTGAAAATTTGCAAAAATCACAAAATATGTGTTTTTCTGTCTTGTTCTAGTTTTCTTAAAATCAGAAAAGTCTTGTGTACACTATGGGGAATGATAGTACATCTACATGTATATGCCTTGCCATGAATTTGCTTAGATTAGGTCAGATAGTACTACTATATGATGTGTCAGTAGGCTCAGCTATCAATGGAGTAAGCTATGTTTTGTGATACACTTAAACTAAATTTTCAGAATTAATGATCTATTAAGTTCAAAATACAGCCTTGGACACGTTCTTGTAAATTATCCTATTACTTGATTGCATTATGTGAGTCTTAAATCTATGCGCACACCATTTGTTTCTTCAGTTTTAAGTCTCTGATTTCAAAATCAGCACACCATTTGTTTTGCATCGGCAAAGACCTTGGTGTTGCTTCATCCATTAAATGGGACTCATTTGCTTTGCTTACGCAATGACCTTGAGTCTCATCCATCCATTCATATCCATCAATAATTCAGTGATCACATCTGTTTTTGCGTCGGCAAAGACCTTGTGATCACTCGAATCCATCTTATCCATTTCCATGAAATTAGAGACTTAACACTCAAGAAAAGGATGGTATCTCAAGTTGTGTAATAGTAACTCCAGGTGTGTCTTGACTAATAGGTAAGAACTGCTGTGAACTTAGTTGCATATGGCTCTCATTACATTCACTTAATGTACCTTAAAGATAATCAAATTCACAAACATAAGTTGAAAGAAAAGATGCATGAGCTTAGGTGGATAAACAATACTGATGATCATGTTAGGCTATTCTGTACCTGTCTGAAATATGAAGTGTGTCTTGTGTTACAGGTAGATATGATCTCATATCAAGTACTTTTCGCAAAAGTCAGTAAAAATCAAAAAACAAAAATCAAAATATACAAAAATAGAGTCATTTCTGGGTTATAGTTGGCCTCTTTTATTTTATTCTATCTTTATTTTATTTTATTTTGTTTTATTTTATTTTTTCAAAATTATATCTTCCACACATATATCGTTCGAATTTAAATCTTAAGGATCCTAGATCCGGTATCTCTTCTGATCTTTGCAAATGTTTCAAGACGGCGATCATGTTCTTAATGACCCACATTGAATATCATCATCTTAGGGGAAATTGTTGGAATATCCAATTTACAAATGGGTCAAATGGGTCAAAACGGAGGACCGGGTCAATGTATTTGTTCCAAATGGGTCAAAACGGGTCAAGTCTCTGAAACGTGAAGATTTCAAGGATTTACGTATTTACCGAGTTTGAAGTTAATGACGAGACGTGATGTGTGCTAAACACATCCTATATTTCCTATGTAATTTGTGTAATAATTGAGTCGAGTTTGAGTCATTTTTATTTAGTTTTTATTTATTTTATAGTTTTTGAGTTTTAATGTGTTATTGAGTCATTTTTGTACAATTTAGTATGAGTTTGAGTCTTTTATTTTTAATTGTGTTTATTTGGTCAATTGTACTCGAAATGGTTAAATATATTTATTTGTAGGTTCCTATAAGATTTCAGGGGATGGTATGATATTATATCAAAGACGGAGGACCGGCGTTGTATTAATGAAAGTCAGGGCACTGAAGTGAAAATTATGAAAAATAAACTTATGGATCATGTAATCTCACGTGGGTCTTGCAAGAACAAAGAAAAAAATGTTGAGAATTGGGTGGAAATTAATGGATCCGTGCGCTGGTCACGTGGGTAGAAAAAAAAAGAAATAAAACTAAGGCATTTTAGGTGGGCTGATATCATACGAATTAGGTGAAGAGAAGGCTTATAAATTAAGAGGTGATCACAAAGAAAAAAATCCCTACGGCTGAAAAAGAGAGGAGACGGCAGAAAGAAATTGGAGAGGAACCTACGAAAAAAGAAAAAGGGGAGAACAGAAGTACGGTCGAGAAAGAAGAATGAAATTCAAAGCAACCAGGCAGCCAGGCTAGCACGTCAAGAAGTCCACATAATTATTAAGCAAGCAGGTAGACAGACTGGTAGCTGAATTATTTAATTTTCCTTTACGATGAACGTTATTTCGATTCGTGCTTTTGTTCGTGTTTCTGCTCAAACCATGACTATTGGCTAAACTAATATTGCTACCTAGACCAATATGATGAATATTTGACATTTGTGTTTTCATTCGGTTTATGGATTTTTATTGATGGATGATGTTTTAGTAAAAGATTGCTAATTTACTGGTTAATGCGTATGAATGCTTGAATTAGGATCGTAATTAGTAATCTAAACTGCTCAATCTGCGAATGTCTTTCGGTTTGGGTTGGGTAATCAATTGCGTGACTGCGTGTTTGTAGTTGATGTGGTTGACCAATATTTAATCATTGTTTAGGTTGTTAGTGAAAATCTTGATTCTTGTATGCTGCTAGGTTTAGACAAGCCGGGAGGTGATAGACCTATTGGGTAATCGGGTTTGTTAGGGTTTTAGGTTAAATTGCCTCGGGAGAGGGATTCCCTATTTATTCTAATTTTCCTGTTATTCCATGTTTATTTAGTAAGTTAGTAGTTACTTCTTTCATCGTTAGGTGGCTGGGATAGGAACAAGCCGGAAGGTGACTTATCTGTTCGAGTACTAGAATATCCGTTAGGAACAAGCTGGAAGGTGACCTAACCAATCAGTGTGCGTCTTCGATTCTTAGGGTTTCCTACTGCGTCACACCCGGTAAATGATCTGGGGTCCACTAGGGTTCTCTTAGAGTTGTCATTAAGATCCTGATTCCATCATAGATTTCCATAGCCAAGTAAGATTGCAAGTGTTGAATAGGATTCTAGGTCTAGGTAGTGCTCTTCTCTCATCTGGTCGTTCTCTCGAATTTTCTGATTTCAGTTGCTGGTACTTAAGTCGTAGGTAGTTAGAATAGTTAAAATTAATATTAAAAACCAAAAACTCAAATTTCCATTTCTTAGGTCTAGGTTAAGTTTTGTTTATTAAAGTGTCCTAGGTTCGATATCCAGTCTTCCTTAGCTTTGCTACAATCCGACAGGTTCACTGCCTTAGGGTTCGGTTCGGTTCGGTTTAGGTTGTTTCGGTAAAATTAGGTGTGTCTTAGGTCTAGGTTTTAGTATTTATTTTAGTAGTATTTTTAGATTCATTCCGAACACATCAAGTTTTTGGCGCCGTTGCCGGGGACACTTGGCAATAGCAAGATTAACTTAGGTCGTGATTAGGAAATCTTGAGTCTTTTAGGTTTTTTTGTCGCGTCTAGAGTTTTAGGTTGCATTCTGGTGTCTAGAGTTTTAGGTTAGTTTTTTATTCTATTTGTTTTCTTTATTATTTTTATTTATTTTATTTTTTTATCTTATTTATTATTATTTTTTTCCGCCATGGCCACAATCGAATCGAATGATTTGTTTGAAGCGCAAATCTTAGAGATGTTTGGTGAGGAGTGGACGACGATGTCGCCAAGAGCGTTATATGAGGATTGGTTTGACCCAGAGGGTGATTTGCAAAAGCTAGAAGAGATGTTGTACGGGGAACCGACCATTGAAGGTGAACACGTCCGACTCGAGGAAGAATTTTGTGAGAGACCGGTTGTTGAAAAATATGATGAGGTGTTAGAAGACGTCCCACTTGGTAGGTTAGCGAGTGATAAGGATGACCATGTGTTTAGTCCAAGTGTGAGGGCGTTAGAGGATGTAGATTATAAGAATGACCCGAGGTTAAGCTTTATTGTAGTTATTAAGTTAAGCCCGGGTAGGTTTAAGCATTGGTGGGTTGACTGGTTGTTAGGTATGATTTTTGAAGATTGGTTAATTAATGCCTTTGGATTTATAAGCGGTCTGATGGTTAGGGCATTAGTTAGTAAGAACATTAAGGAGAAACCCCCTGATGCAGTTGGTTGAATACTCGGGAAAAGCCCGAGTTGTATTTTTTGTAACTTATTTGTTTATTTTTCTTTGTGTGCTATTGTTTCGGTTTCGTGATTTGTGTTTTTTGGTGTTTGCAGGAAATTCCAGTAGTTCAAGATCATTAAATTAAGTTTGAAGGATTCCGGGTACACCATTTCTACTTTGTTTTTGTTTGTTTTTCTTTCGTCCTTATTTTTTTATAATTTCGTGCTTTTATTTTTCGTATTTCGTTTCTAACGTGTTCGGTCAAGTCGAGTTTCGTTTTGTGTCTTTGTTTGCAGGCCCGATGATATTCAAACGTACATGATCAACAAATTAAAGTGGAGGGCAAAGGACGAATAACTCATATTTCATCACAAATTAAAATCAGGGGAGTTCGTTCCTTACTTATGTTTGTAAATTATTATTTTTTTATTTTTGTGTGCTTTTTAGTCGTTTTTCTGGCTCACATTGGGGACAATGTGTCGCTTAAGTGTGGGGATGGGATGACTACGTCTTTAGTCTTGAGTCGTGTGTTTTTTTTTTAGGTTAGTTTCAGTCTTAAAAAAAATGGAAAAATATCATCTTCAAGGCGGAACTGAAATTCCTTCTTAGAGGACTTGAAGAATTTTGGAGATTTTGGATTTCAAGTTCTCTAAGAACAAAGTTAGAAGACTTGTCTATTTGCTCTTAGCGAACTTGTTTGTTTGCTCTTAGCGAACTTGTTTGTTTGCTCTTAACGAACTTGTCTATTTTGCTCTTAGCGAATTTGTCTGTTTTGCTCTTAGCGAACTTGTCTGTTTTGCTCTTAGCGAACTTGACTGTTTTGCTCTTAGCGAACTTGACTGTTTTGCTCTTAGCGAACTTGTCTGTTTTGCTCTTAGCAAACTTGACTGTTTTGCTCTTAGCGAACTTGTCTGTTTTGCTATTAGCGAACTTGTCTGTTTTGCTATTAGCAAACTTGTTTGTTTGCTCTTAAAGAACTTGTTTGTTCTTAGAGGACTTGTTTTGTTCTTAGAGAACTTTTTTGTTCTTAGAGGGCTTGTTTTGTTCTTAGAGGACTTGTTTTGTTCTTAGAGAACTTGTTTGTTCTTAGAGGACTTGTTTTGTTCTTAGAGAACTTGTTTGTTCTTAGAGGACTTGTTTTGTTCTTAGAGAACTTGTTTGTTCTTAGAGGACTTGTTTTGTTCTTAGAGAACTTGTTTGTTCTTAGAGGACTTGTTTGTTCTTAGAGAACTTGTTTCGAGATTGTCACAAAGATTATTTCCGTCATCAACGTCAACTTCAAGAAACTCAAGACGACACGTGGGTCGAGATTTAGCCGAGCCAACTCAACGGGTTGTTTACCTCAAATGCAGCTTATTTTATTCAACTTTGTTTCACTCTTTGTTGTTGCTATATATAAAGCACTTAGATTATCTGAGAAAAAAAATGAGATAGTGGTGAGGTGCTAAGTGTGTGTTTTTCATGGTGTAATCTCATATTCTCTCTAAACTCTTGTAATCCATTGTGAACTTGAATATAGCAATAAACATTGAGAATTTAAAGATTGTTCTTCGTGTTCTTCATTGAATGTTTGATTGAGCTTCTTGATCGACCCGGATTCCGCACCCGGTTGGTCTCGTACTTGTGAGATTCTCGGATCTAAGAGGACCTAACACGGATATGCATTGAATTACCCATTAAGTTTTTAACCATTAAATATTCGAGGTTAAGTTAATTTTTTTTTTTGGATAAAGACACGTTTCAGGGGGTTGTACCGTATGAACCCCAAAGCACAAGTCACATGAGTTACTGAACGTTTGCTTAAGAACCTCTCTCCTCCACGTCAAAGGTAAAAGAAAACCTAATTTACCGTTAGTTCTCACATTTCTCATAACTTCCACACCCAAATTCCTCTCAACTTCTCCATAATCTCCAAGCAAATTCTCAGATTCTCTCCGTAAATCCAACAAATTTCATGGCTCCCAAAGCAAGCACAAGTGGCAAGAAGCCTGCCAGTGATTGCAAGTTCCCCTTCGAACATAATCTGGTGGCATATCTCGAGAACCCAAGTAAAACCGATGAATACTCTGGGATGATAGATTTCCCAAAGAACTCTCATCTTCATCATGCGCTTACTGTTCAAGCGGTGATTTATGAAAAAATCATGGAAGAGTTTTGGTCAAATGCTCAAGCGGTCGAAGATAGTAACGGCGGTGAAGTTATTGTGTCGATAGTAAAAGGCACAAAGGTGGAAATTGATGAAGCAAAGGTTCGAAAGGTTCTGAAGTTAAAGGTTGAAAGTGGTTACGTAATGATTAAGGCCAAGTAGTACCTGCCACTGTTCAGGGCCATAGGCTAAGGCGATTCCACAACCAGCAAGACGATTAAGAAAGGGCAACATCCGTACAAATGGAGATTCCTTGCCCACATCATTCTGGTTTGTCTAACTCCAAAGAAAGGAGGCTTTGATGAACTTGCGGCTAAACAGGCATCGGCATTCTATGTTGTGGTAAAGGGTGAAAGTTTCATTTTTTCAAAATTAATTTTTCATGCCCTAAAACTGAATGCTACACCCTCTTACTTTTACATCTATCCAAGATTTCTAACCTGCATTTTAAAAGAGGAGTACCCTCAAATTGTTTTGAGTGATAAAGTGTTACAAAAAAATAAATCTCAATGAGAAGACATTTTCGAACCTAGCTGTCAACAAATCAACATTTCTCAGAAGGGACACTGACCATCTCTTACTAATTCTAAGGCAATTTATGGATGAACCCTCACAGGCTGAGGATCCAGCGGAAATTGTTGCTGAAACTGAGCAACCTGCTCATGATGACAGGGCTATTAACCCAATAGTCTCTGAACCCACATCAGTCCCAACTTCCTCTACTCTTAAAATTTACCAATCCAAAAAGAGAAAGTCTACCACAAAACAGCACCACTCCTGCCACTTCATCATTCGAATCCCCTCCTACCATTTTCAAAAGGCATAAATATGTGGCTGCTAGGTCTCCTCCACCTATACCCACTGAACCTACCCAAGCTTCAAGCCCCGCTCAAGGCAAAAAGTCTAAGCGGAAGTTAACCAAATTGGGGTTATCTCTTAGGGATGAACCTTCATTTGAGGGGGAGTCATTAGACAAGGATGCACAATCCCCATCCAACAGGTTCTCACCCCTACTTTCCTTATCACTCAGGAGTGACAATGCTTTCAATCCTAATCCAAATGATGGTGTTGTTAACTCACTAACCTCATTACATGAGAACATACATATGGATTTGGACCATGTTACATTGAACCCCCACTCCTCCTTGGATGTGAATCTTAGGAGAGATGATGAGATTCATACAGAAAGGGATGCTGCTGCACAGGTGTCCCCACTGGAACCTGGTGTCAGCTGTAACATAAGTAAGACCCAATTTGCGGCAATCTTCTCTGAATCAGCCCCTACGGGTCCTTTATTGAAACCAAGGGTAGCTGAAACAGATGAAAAAAATCCCAGGTGCCAAGAAGCCATGGGTACCGAGCATGATCAATCTAGGATTGATGGCTAGGTTTTGTCCAAGGATACTGGTAAAAGGCCAGTTGAGGACAGTTTGGCACTACCCGAATTGACCAATTTGTACACGTCACTAGAACAACAAGTTGACTATCTCAATGTCACCGTTGCATTTTTAGTTCAAGCTCAAGTCAACCCTGCAACACAAGCTACTACTACTACTCAGGTTGAAGCAGGTCCCTCAAACCCAAGCATGGTTCCATCAGTTCAAGCTGATCCTGTCAAATTGGGGGAGAAAACTGCTGCTTCACCATCTCTTTCTGCTGAATACAACCAAGAGATTGAAGAAAACAGAGAGACTTACAGTTGAAGTCAGAGCAACTGCATTCAAGAAGCGGGAATTCAACCATTCTCTGTGGAAGAAAGTTGGGAAAACATAAGGAACAGTCAGTTAGTGGCTGTGTCACCATTCAAAGACCCCACTTTAACTTAGTTGGTACAATCCTCAATGCTCATTGTTGGTGCCCTCCCTGAGCATATCAACATGATAATAAGGCTGCTGAAAGATGTAATTTTTCTAATGGAGAATGCCTTCGTTCAAGCGGGAAAGGTTGTGGCTTCCACCAGCAGAGTTGTAGCAGAAAATGTGGTAGTAGAAGAGGTTGTAGAAGAGTAGAGTGGAACTGATGTGATTGGAACTGAAAAGATGGATGAAAATGTGTTGGGTGAAGGTGAAGACACTAAAGTCATCGAATCAGTTGACAAAGAAACTGAAGTCACCAAACCACAGGTGGTGACTGAAGTTTAAGCTGAAGTCCAAGCAAGAAGTTCAGGTTGAGGTTCAACCTGGAAATCAAATTGAGGTGATAGAAATTAATGAAAATGATCCTGATGTAGAAAGAACTGGAAGAGGTGATGAAAACATTTCAATCTTTTGAACTGACCAATTTCCAGATGTTCAACCGGAAAATCAGGGAGCTGATGAGACTGAAGATGTTGCTCAAACACTGGTAGCTTTGAAGACAGTTCAAGCTGAAGATTCCATTCAAACTGAAGAACCAGTTCAAGCTGACAATGCTCTTATAATTCATCAAGTTGTGCATACAACAGAAGCTGAAGCTCTCAACAAGTTTGTAAAGGATGCTAGAACAACAGCTGAGAATGAAAGGTTGGCTAGAGAATATCAGGAAGAGTTGGAGCTATACTCTCTTGATTTTGTGGTAGAAGGAACACTTGAAGAAGCTAAAAGGAGATCAGTTGAGTGGAGAATGCAGATCTATGATTTGGTGAAAATGGATGATAAAGAAAAGGATAGGTTGATGAGCATAGCCTCAAGGATGCCCACCAAATTGGGCAAGAATGATGATAACTATAAGCTCCTCAAGAAAGTGAAGAGAATTCTGGTTGTAAGGGAATGGAAATGAGAAGAAGAGGTATACAACACGAGGGTCAAAGAACTTTGCAGGACTTGATTTATCAAAATCTGAAAGGAGATGAACCTGAAGTAGAAGATGTAGATGCACCAGCGCTACCACCTCCCCTTATAACTCATTTATTCCCATCCCTTAGACAAACCAATTTATATTCATTACCAAAAGGGCCACCCAGGTACAAGCCTTACCAACCAAGAAAACCCAAATATCTCCATCGTAAATATAGGACTGATAACTTCACTCCATTCACTCTTGTTGTTTCAAAACCAAAGCCTACCCCTGTCCTTGATATGTCTGATATCTTTCCTCCATCACCTCCCTCCAGCCCTGCACCTAAAGCTAGTAAACCACCCTCCAAAAACCCCAACATTACCGCCTCTCACCATCAGAGAACCAACCACCACTACTCCTACACCACCACTTGCCTCTGTTGAGCCTTCTTCTTCTTCAGTCAAAGGAAAGGAAAAGATGACTGAGAAGATTGTTCACAGAAGGAAGAACAGTCTCGGTGATGATTTGAGTGGGACTGAGAGTTGAAGATGAAGTGACTACAAGTCAATTTTGAAGATAGCTTCCAAGATGGTAAATAATTTGACAGCATCCGCTTAGGGGGAGATTATAAGGAATATCGCATTTTGATATTCCGGCTAAAGTCTTATTTTGTAGCAGTTCCGACTGAACTAGGTTCAAGCGGAAATATGAGTTCAAGCGGAGAAGACCAATCAACCACAAGAAGCACTTTTGTACCAGATGCGAATATTCTGGGTGAACTCTGTTATCCACCAGATAAAGAGTTCAACCAGAGTTTTCTTGTGAACTCATTTCAGTCGTCAAATCCCTGCATAAGCTTCCTGGTTGCTTCTAAATCTATCAAAGCCGCTCTCCTAAAGTAATATGTTGTTATTCACACACCATCAATCCCATATGTCGAAGATTTTTTTTTTGGTAGTATAGTTTGACTTTTGCAATCAACGGTCTATATGAGCGTATGGAAATCAATGGCTATCATTGATTTCCCTTAGCACTATATATAGCATAGCTCGTCTTTAACATTTGTACGCATGAATCTGTGCAAGACTTGTTTAATATTGTTGAGTTAATGCAAATAGTGCCTAGTATATTTTACTTCGTGTGTTATTATATTTATGCAAACAACTATTATTCACAAGTGTTAATCGTTTAAGTAAACTGAAGATTAACTTAATTCCGCAAGGTTAATCTTGCAAGTAAATCTTGTAACTTAACTAAGTGTTAAGAATCTTGATCCTACAATATATTATAAAAGCTAGTTGAAACGCTACTATAACTTGCTTTTCAAAAGCTATCTTATAAGCTAGCTTTTTGACATTATCAAACGGGGGGTTTTTTTTTTTTAAAAAAAACTAGCTTTTTTTTTAAAACTCCGTTTGGTAACGTCAAAAAGCTAGCTTATAAGCTAGCTTATGGCGCGCCAAACACAACCTTAGGAAAAACTGACTAATAAATCTCTTAACCACCATATCTACTCATTAGACCTTCAAGATATCAATTTCCATCAAATTAAATATCTAAGTACGAGAAGCATAAATGTTCAAAGGCCATACTAATGGATTTCTAATATTCTCCCACTTGTTCGCTAGTCCATTTGACTATACATTCATATACTTGCATAATATAACATTAATTGGCCAAGTGATTAAACTTGATCATATTTTAATTAAACTTTCTTATGATAATATCAAAGGAAATCGATACATTCACTAGCATCATTATTAACGCAAGACCCCTATCAGTTATGACAATGACGTCATCTCAAAATTATTGGTTAGGCGGTAAAGAATAGGTTTGTCTGAAGTAAACATAATAGTGCACATATATTAATAAATATAAACAAACTTTACATTTGAGTGAAGTTGATAAATAATGTTTTAAAAGTACATGACAATCGTAGAAGGTCTCGCCTAAAACCTATATTAAGTGCATGATCAGCGAACATGTTGGGCGGTAAACCCTTAGTAAGTGGATCCGCTAACATGTCATGTGTGCTGAGATACTCAACATTAACACTTTGGTCATCCAGTTGCTCATGCACAAACAAGTACTTTGTGTCGAGATATAGTCCAACACCACTTGAGCTATTATTATTTGAAAAGCTCACTGCTGCACTATTATAACAATAAATTTTCATTGGCCTCTGTATGTAATTTACTACTTTGAGTCCCTTAATCAGATTTTTAGGAGCATCGCATGGCATGTGGCATTATAACACACAACATATTCAGCCATCATAGTGATGCGTGCGAGATATATATCGTTTTACCTGCAAAAAAATGACCTTTAAATTTATAACCTTAATTATCTTTCTACGCATGCATATAGGAAAGTGGACCTATCGTACAACAATATCTAGAAAACCCAAGGTCGACCTAAAGAGCAATAGTGTAATCATGACTAGCCTAATAGGATTCACTAAGATTCTATCACAATTCTTAATGAACATAAACAACTTAATAATTTTAGGAGAAAACAAGAATATGAAAAATAGATATTACCAAGAGTGATCACCAATTAGCATTACATGTAACTCAACCGTTCTTATGGATAGAGAATTCTCTAAACAACTAAATCAATAATTAAAACCAACAGCCACAATGAAGTATCCACTAACCCAATGACTTATCTATAAGACACCGAATACTTGATCAACCTAGTACCATAGACCAATCCTACTCTGAATGAACAAGATGGACTAACAAATACAACCAAACCACATACCATCACAGATGCAATATACTTAGACACTTCACTAATTCTTTAACCTTAGACCAAGAAGAAAAGATTCATGACTAAACATAAAAACATCATTCAATCGAAATGCACTATTGAAAGATCACTATCACCAATTCCTATTTAGGCTCGCTAGGGTTCCTAAACACATATTAATATCGTTAGATAACAAATAAGAAATAACATCAATTTGATAAGCATAATGCGTCTACACTACAAACCAAATCAAGTACTACTAGGAAACGGATTAAGCATGCAACAACACAAATCTGATATGCAATATGAATCATACATGTTATACTAAAATCATGTAACGCGATATGTCAAACGTCAAACATAGATAATAACTAAAAAGATCACATTGTCTTAAATAATATCAAGAGGATTAGCCTCTCATGACTAACAAACATAAAGTAACATCAATTGTATCAAAACTAAACATAATGATTGCAAACCGAAAAGTAAGAAACCACTATGAATTTGAGCACAAATTGGTACTAAATGCGAATCGAATCAATGGTGACTGAAATACATACATCTAATTGATTATGAATGGATTTAGGTTGCTTCTTTGGCTTCCGTGACAACCTCCGCTCTCCCATGTCCTCGACATCCTTTTCCAGTGGAACGGAAAATTTTGCCCTAGCCCTATCTCTCTTCTCAATTCCATCACCGATACTATTCGCATATGTATTGCCGTCTTGGCCTTCAGTTGAAGTACTAATCCTTCAACCATCATTGTCTTTGGAGGCCACACTTCATGTGACACCTCGTCCAAAAGTCAAGTCAACGCTCCTTACTTTGACCTTAGATTAGACCTTATGTGCTTATCTTATCTATGATTAACTGTTTGGTAACTGTACGTAACTGATAAAAACCGGACGTAAAACTGATTCCCACGTTTGTATTGGAAAACGCGCCCTAATAAACATGAAAGACCATTAAGGAATTAATGGAATGTTAACAATAAGAAACGAATATAAAAATGTAATTTTTATATTTTTCTTAAACATGTGTCACGGATATTCACCATCGACACGAGAGCACTTTAAGCGATTACGTGACTAGAAACCACTGGGATTCAAATCACTCATGGTAGTCGAGCTTAAAACCGACGCGAACAAACGAAACAGTATTCGTTGCGTTCACGCGTACCAAACCGGACCAACTTGAGAAATGATATATGTTAAATATGGAATTTTAATAACAAGAAATAAAATATAAAAATTTACTTTTATATTTTACCAAAACTGATATAAACTGTTACGAGCATTCTGGAAACTTAAAAACGTCATGAAAAATGAATTGTCAAGACTTAGCCAAACCGATAACCGATCACCCTATTGGGCCCGGTTAGGCCCAATAAGCCCAAAACGACCCGAAACACCGAAACCGAACCCATAACTCGACCCAACGATCAAACCCGTTTGCCCAGACATCGGCCCAACCGATAACCTGGCCCAGTCCCATTCGAAATTAAATTGGGCTTCGGCCCAACTCCCTCCCGATTTCGTTTGGGCTTCGGCCCACCTCCAAAACCCAAATCATTTAAATGATTTTAACCCATGGAATTTTATAAAGATTAGCCCACTAGTCTTTTTTATAAAATTTGGCCCATCAACCTACAAATTTCACCACCATTGTAATTAATTATACTTGGACTTTATTTTAAAAAGTTATGATTTTTATAAACACCTAACTCCTCCATATTTTATAAAAGCTCCTAATCTTTTATAAAGTTTATAAAAATTAACCAACCTACAACTAGTGAAATTGGGAGCCATGACATCTTGACAACAAGCCTAGTCTAGAAAAGATTAAGGTTATTAACCCTTGGTTAATAACCCAAATTTTGTGTATAAAAGGAATGGCCATCTCCCTTGTTCCCCCACAACCAACACAAACCACACTCTCACTCTCACTCTCTTCCTCCCCTTGGCTTTGGCCGAACCACCACAGCCCACCACCGCCGGCCACCGGCTGCCACCACCGGCATCCCTCTGCCGCCGCGACGCCACCCTGCCGGACCACCGCCAACCGCCGGAAATCCACCACCGCTCTCCACCGATTTTTCCTTACTTTTTGTGAGTTTTCTAACTCACATTTCTACTCACTTACACCCCTTTGAACCCTTCAAGTCTTGACAATAATCCATCAAAACTAACTAGAATGCTTGTGTTTGGTTGATCAACTAACAAAAATCTCTCCTTAATCCCCTTTCTTCCAAGATCAAACATTTACTTTGGTGCCTTTGAGGCTTAAAGTTAGCCAAGAAGTGTGGTGAAACACATTTGTGAAATCTTTGGAAAGTAACAAGTGTGCACCATGATCTTGTTTATGAAACCTTAGTTTCATAAGTTAGTTGATTTCAAACAAACCTCCAAGCCTCTTCATATAAAATAAATGCTAATCTATACATGTTTACATTATTTGTCCTAACATGAAAATGTTAGTTAATTGTTTATATGTGACGCCCACTCCCAGACTTGGCACTAGGAGGGGTCACTCATCGGATTTACTCATGAACACGTGGCACAACAGAGATAAGCAGTGGAAAATTTAAAACTTTTATTTATATATAAGCCAAGTACGTAAAGTAATTGAGATAATTTACAATCTATCTATATAGCGACTAACTATATCCGTCTTTATTTATCTACAACTAGCCAGTACGCTCAGCAGCTTCCTCTATAGCTTGCCCGATCATTCTCTTATCACGAGGGCTCCGCCCTTGCTTCCAGACGTCTCGCCTAAACCTGACATACATATGGTTTTGGGAAAAAGGTCAGCTTACGCTGGTGAGTTCTACATTTAAAAACATTACCTCGTTCGTGAGGTTAAAACCTTTGAACCTGCAAAATCCCTTTTTACAACATTTATCAAGTATAACACATAACAAGTCATACATAACATAACATCATAACCATACACGTTTCTCTAGAAAACATCTACCTCCATAACCTTTAACTCCTATGACCTGAATTCCATACGCCTCTATACCTTCTGGTCTCGAATACTGCTCAGGTGACTTTATCGGAAGCCCCCAACCTCAGTACCGACCTCTGTTCACGTAACCTTAACTCTTTAGACGTTCCATTCTATCGAACATCTCTTTAACCACCACAGTACTACTACCCGCCCCTAGTTAGATATTCAAATGACTCAGGTGTGCTAATAAACATGATAATGTATTCATATACTGCAACAAGTGAACATCCCCCAATTTACCTAGGTGTATGTATACAGGATGTACCAGCGGCGTATCCTCCACACTTTCAATATACCGGGTAACTATACTACCATGCTTGTATACAGGATGTACCAGCGGCGTATCCACCACATAATAATATAGCAAATGCACCCCCTGTTCTCATATAATCATACATTCTCACTTGTACGTTTATTAACAAACCCTTATCATTTGGATACCTAGTTTCAAAGCAAATATAGCACATAACCCTAATAAGCATTTCATATGCATTATTCTAACATAACCATTTCATATGTATTACTAACACGTATATACATTCATAAGTACCTTCACATATCATTTCAACAGTTCATCATTTCATCAATTTATCAGTTTAAGATAATCAAACTTTCATATAAAAGTATTTTAAATACTTTCCAATTAAACAGTTGAACATTATATGTATATCAGCCCGAAAACATTAAAGCGTTTAAAACATTTAAAAGTGGGCTCGCAGAACTCACCTTATCTCTTTACTCGTTAAACTCGGACAGAACCTCCGACAGAATCCTTCGGTTAACCTAATTCGCGTATCGTATGGCATTAACGCAAGGTTTAACATTATAAACATATCCTATGTTTATTCATCTCTTATATTATCTTAATAATATCTAATTATTAAGGTTTACTTCTTTTAAGGTCAAAATGACCAAAATACCCCTATAGGTATATTATCTTCTTTTTATTGATAATTATGAAGACGCGCATTCCTATAAGTAGACACTCACTCCGGGATCGCCCAGTGTTGGGATGCCATTGCCCAGATGGGATGGCGACACCCCCGCTATTGCCAGAAACCCCAGTGTACAGGTGTCTACCCTTCCGGTCCGCACGAACTTCTAAATATCCGATTAACTCGGTATCTTATATACTTTATCATTTATCCATTTTAACCTCATATATACTTACTATATGTATAAACATAGTTCCATACCAAAATTCAAGTACCCATACCCTCCAGATTATTTTATATTAAATAATCATAATTCAAAACCCTAATTTCATAAATTTCTCGTTTCTTTATCAAAACTCATTTTATTTTCAAACCAACTTAGGGTATCATCCATTATAACATTTTATAATATCCTTTAAAATAGCAAAGCTTAATTCAAAACCGTTTGCTCAATTTGGGCAGAGTAACGTTATGAAAGCCCTAATTTTGACCCGTTAACAAAACCTTCACCAAACCTTTTCCAATTGTGAAATAAACTTAGGGCTTTCTTAAAACACATTAAATTAGGATTACCTACAAAAATTCAGACCCTAATTCCCACCCGATCACCCGATTTTGACAAAACAAGCTCAAGAACCCTAATTTTAGATCATTTCTAGAAACCGTACTTAGACATAATATTAACAAAAACTGAGATAGGTTATTGTTAAGCATACCAAATAAGGGTTGACTGCAGAAATTCGCCTTCTAATTCTTCTCCGATTGCTCGTAATGCTCCGATGAAGTTTTGGCTCGTTTTTAGGGTTTTCGGGTTATAATTCGTGAATTGGCGAGTGTTTAAGGCCGAATTGATGGTCTATTTATACCAATGAAGGTCGCCTCTGGTCCCTCCAGGTGTTATGATGACTGGTTGCTCCAAAAATGACACGAATTCGCGGAATCGTGGTCTCCAAGTTTGTCACCGTGGCCAATTTTAAGACCAGGTGCTGATGGCGGTCGATGCGGGCCGCATGTAACACCAACGAGCCAGCATGCGGGCCGCATGCTGTGCCCTCGCTTGATATTTTCAGATTTTACATATTTGGTCCCTGTCTTTTGGTTTTGCACACTCTAGCCCCTCGAACTTATATTCTTTTATCATTTTATGTATCAAAACCTTATGGGACATATTTATAACATTTTCTAAGGTTTCTAAGGCTCGGGATTCGTACGATAATATATATATACATTTATATATATTTTCTTTATTATTTGCTAAATTACGTTTTAGCCCCTTAAACTTTACAATACTTATCATTTCACCTTATAAATCATATTAGGATATATTTTTACTATATTCTAAGCCTCGGGATACATATATATACGTATATTATCCATATACATTTATAACTTTACAATAATTACACTTTTAGTCCTTTTACTTTTCCGTTAACTATTAAGACACGTATCTATACGTATATATCCATCAATTCACACATGTATCATTATGTTATCCATATAAACACATATTCATCTCATACTTTACCTTCGCTAACATTTAAGACATCCGTTTATGCACATTTCATCACGTTAGCTATAAAACACGTATTTCTAACACATGCAACCTATCTAATGCATAGTTTACCATATCCATCAATTAAGTTCACATATTTATAATATAAACATGTATTTACTATATATATCATGTATCTGTGAAATTTGGGCTGTTACATTATATTTAATTGTCCTAACATGAAAATGTTAGTTGATTGTTTATTTATATTTAAATGTCCTAACACGATGTGTTAGTTGATTGTTTATTTATTTAAAGTCCTAACACCAAAGTGTTAGTTGATTGTTATGATATATGTCCTAACACAATGTGTTAGTTGATTAATTACAAATCATATTATGTTACATGTTAAAACTATGTTAAACAAATAAATCTCATAAACAAGATGTAATGATTTAAACAAAGTTACATATGTAACTTATGACACAAATGGCTAAAACAAATAAAAGAGGACAAAAAGAATTTTTTTAAAGATCTCTTTACTAAAAATGGTGAGAATAATATTTATGTCAAATAATTAATTTGACATAAATACTTGGATTTATTACAAGTTTTAACCTTTCTAAGATATTTGTTATAAATAGACATTTTTCTATAGAAAAGCACATGTGGAAATAAATATTTTTATAAAATAATTTTTATGAAAATAAATCAAGGACAAGCCATTGACCTTAAAATACTTTTATGAATTTTAATTATTACTTCGATGGAATCAAAGTAATCAAATATCAAAATACGCTGCGTAGTAATAAAACCGGGACCACACGGCGATATACGCGAAAACGTAAACGTTTACTTATCATGTTTTATTAAAACAACTCATGAGTTTTAATAAATAAACTCTTATAAATCCAAGTGTCGCCTACTAATGTTTTTAGAACAACAAATATTTCATACAAAAGAAATATTAATCGATTTCGAAATATTAGATGATTAAATGTCAAACGATTCATGTTTTAAAATGAATAATTAATCTTGACGATTAATTATTTACAAAAATGATTTAGACTATGTTTATTCACGAAAGAATTGTTAATCATAATTATTTAAAAATAATTATAACTTGCAAGATTAACAAATCAAACTCATAATTATTTACTTAAAAATAATTATACGGACTTATAAAAATAATAATAAACATTATTATTTTAACTCGATGTTCAATACTTGATTTGAATTATTAAATGGTAAATCTTTATTTATATTTATTGAACATAAATATAAACAATCATGAAAGTATTTATTTAATAAATACAAGTTAACGAGTTTCCAAACGAATACAAACGGGAATAACGTCAAGACTTGACCGGTATCATTTGGGTGACTTACGTTACTCAATTGATCATAGACCTTATGCAAATGTCTTATCTATTTAAATTAGGACATTACTTGCTACCGCTACTTCACGGTTCATTCATTCACCTACTGATTCAGTGAGTTTCACGGCCCCTTTTCCTTTTAACTGTTTTATACTTGGGGGAGAAATCATGAAAACTGATTAAATGCTTTTTACTTAATATTATGGTTTATTTGTTAGCCGTATGACTACTTGTTCTCTTACTGATTGCCCAACTTGGTACATTATCGTTATAAACGTTTGTACAACCGAAATCCCATCATTAATTGATTTCAATTAGTTCTGTACGAAACGATAGCTAGTGAATAGATCTATTTGGGTTGACAACCCTACCCTAACTGGTAGCTCCAGTTCTGACTCCGGATTGTCTGGGGGTACACGTCAGTTATTCTGCTCTGTTTAACATCTCTGGGCAAGAGATGCCGGGTGGGTAAACCGTTAGTATTTGAAATCAAGGTTCAGGTGAGATCATACAACCACAACAATAAACCCTGATAATATTTAAGTATATCGAAAACTGTTTTACAACTGTTTAACTGATAAATCACAAACCTGTGAACCTCACCAACATTATGTTGACCCGTTTTCAAACTCATGATTTCTCAGGTAATTGAGCAATCACCGAAGGCATGCAAATGGGGCTTAACTTCAACTATCGGACCTGCTTCGCCGGAGTCATAGTCCCGACCTTTCCCAAATAAACTACTTTATGCTTTTATCAATAAATTAAGACTTTTATTTTCAAATGTAAGACATTATCATTTCGCCACTTTTCCGCTGTAATCTAAATGATGTGATGTTTTACTATAATGTTTGAATATAATTAGTTGTTCTATGTATCCACGACTATGATTCCATTCCCGTTCACACCCGAATCCGTTGACCGGGGTGTGACACTTCAATTGCTTGGTTGTGATCCGTCGATCAAAGTCATGGGAGGCCACTATAGACCAACGATGCATCGATGACCAAAAGACCACAGAAGGAAAAGAGGTATGCAGAGTGGATGAGTTCGTCTGCTCAATTGCTCAGTTGGGTTGTCATGGTAGACAAAGAAGGAAGCAGATGCATTGCGGTGGCTCTGTTCGCTTTTCTTCACCTGCAAAGATATGCAAATGAAGCCATGAAGCGGTCCGTCCCTACCCTGTTCGCTTTTCTTCATCGGTGATGCAAATCAAGGGGTTGTAGCAACTTGCCCCCTTCACCGGCGATTAGTTATGTTGAGGGTAGCAAACTTCAAAATGTGTGAGAGTAATCTAGAAGAGAAGTGAAGAGGAAGAGAACAAATGACATGGGTTAAGAAGAATTGCACACTAACAAACAGTGGTTTCTCCTCATATTGCCTTATTTTGCTTTGTGTGTGTGTGTGTGAATATATATATACGAGTGAGTTAAAAACTCCTTAAGGGTTCAAAGTTCATTGTAGACACCCTCATAAGTGTAGACATGTAGACACCCTTTTTCACCATTAGATCTCTTGATCTAGTGGTTGTGATAATTTCATTTTTTCATTTTTCTAATTGTTCAGAGCATTTCACATGTGAAGAAGAGCTATTTCACATGTGAAAGTGTCTACAATGAACCTTACCCTATATATATATATATTTTTTAATTTTAAATATCAAACCGTGTGAGATTTTATTAATTGGCTGATTTCTTTTACGCGCAAGGCGCCGTGGTAACATACGAGTGAGTTAAAAACTAGTTAAGGGTAAATTCGTCTTTTGGATTTAAATTCCTCTGCCCTAACCTCTGCTATCGATTTCCCACATCGCGTGTATTTATCTTCCCACAAAAATGGTTTTCTGGTTTTAAATCCATCCTTTGCAATCCCTCAGGAGGCTAGGCTAGGCTAGGGTTTAGTATCGGTTGCAGTAAAAGGTGGTTCGAGATGGGTGTGCCGTCGTTTTACCGGTGGTTAGCCGAGAAGTATCCAATGGTGGTGGTGGACGTTGTTGAAGAAGAGCCTGTAGAAATCAACGGAGTCAAAATCCCCGTTGATACCAGTAAACCTAACCCTAATTTGATCGAGTATGATAACTTGTATCTCGATATGAACGGGATTATTCACCCCTGTTTCCACCCTGAAGACCGGGTAATCAACTTATATGTTTATTTATTCTTATTGTTGCTCATTTTATCTGTTGTATCAGATTCCAAGTTCATATGATGAGTTCATTAATGAATGATGAAAATCTAAACCATTTCAATGTTAATGATTCTGACTATATATGGTCAAAAGTAACACATTCATTTAGGTAAACAAAAAAGAGTTGAAAAACAGAAAATGGTCATTGTAAATGCCTGCCTGCCTGCCTAGCTATTCTTTGTGGGAGACTCACCTTGGAAATGCATATCTAAACACTCCATATACCTCAGTCCTTTTCACCTTAGTTGATGTTGTATTTGCATTGGTTATTTTCAATATGTTATTTAGTTGTTAACTTCTGTTTTCATCGGTTTGTGGTAGTTTATCTTTTTTTTTTTGTTGAAAGTTATTTTCATTAAAAAAGCTATTTGGGGCAAGTTAATTGACAAAGTCAATGTACTTGCTACTTGCTGCTTATAAAATCTAATGCATGAGAATATGTTATCATTGAAGAAATGGTGTTTAGCAGGGCTAGAATCATACAAAAGGAAAAAAATGCAGAGCTCGGGTTTTGATATTTGATCTACACTTTTATTGATAAAACAGAATTCTAAAAACAGAAACCATTAACATAGTCTCACAAAAGATAAACCTAACTTAATTCTCAAGCTAACCTATATTAAGTCAATTCTAAAACTAAGTCAAAACAAACTTTATCTTACAAATAAATAGATAAACCCAAATAGTAACTGTCTCCAAACTTTGACCTAGTGGCCCATATTCGGATTTATGTGATCAAACCCAATGAAGTCCCACAATCACCTCCTAATTGTTGTTTGTTCACATCAATCTTTACAGAAACATTCCCTTTGAAATCATCCATGTCCTCACTATCTCCCGAGCACCTGACCTCCACCTCGGTCACGTCCTAGGTATTCATGGTTTGAATTCCCACAACCCTATGGCCTATACTTCATGCCAAATGAATTCAACCCTTATTTGATCTGAATTTCATCAAGGCAACTCTTCCTTGGTATGCACCCCCTCCTTATCAACCACCACAAGAGAACAACCACATGCTGTTCCGTCTTCGAGTCGCTAACAAACATCACCCCCTTGACGTTATATTTATTCTACACTACACCTGTTGGTTTTACTGCCAAGAGAATTCGAGCCCTTTGCTAGGATTTTTATCCTAGGCGAGAAAGAGCCCTTTGCTTTGAATGGCAACCAGATTAATCCTTTCAGCTGTTCTCTTTCACTGCTGACAAACCAAACTTTTTTTTTCTGTGTTTGGTCACTACCAAATTTGAACCCACAGCTACTCAGATTAGCCACTGCCTTCGATCAGCCGAAACAACCTTATAAACCACCGATCGCTATCTTTATTTCCCTCAGACCCGCAGCTACTGGGGCGGCCTCTTCGATTGAAGATCAACTCTCATGTCTCAAACCCACCACTCTGATACTAATTGTTGGATGATCAGACTGAAAACTTTTTATCAGTGATCCTTTTGGTTGTATTTGAAGTTTTGAACAAACCCGACTAAATCCAACATAATCAATGGTGTAAAAAAGACTTTGGATCTGTACTGATTCTGAATGAATGATAATAGTCATTACTAATCTAAAAAATATCAACCAAGATTGTTGAACATCTGAAGAACAAATTTAACCTGCTAAACTGATATTTATGTCATTTTCCATTTACTACATTTTAAATTTCTTTATAGAATCAAAAGAATTTAGGAAACAAAAGGAACTATTTTTTGATAAGCCTTACAAGCTCTTGTTTTGTGATGGTATATCTTATTCACTTCTTTTGGACCTTTTCACACATGCATGTATTTGAATATGTTTAAACTTTAAGATTTTGTGTACATAGTCTGATGACCGTTTTTTGTTATTTTAATTTTTATATTTTTCATTTATACAGCCTTCTCCAACCTCTTTTGATGAGGTGTTTCAATGCGTGTTTGACTATATTGATCGGCTTTTTGTGATGGTTCGACCGCGAAAACTACTCTTTATGGCTATTGGTAATTATCAAGTGTTATTATGTTCTGATTTTAACTTACTAATTTAAAGGTAAAGCTTTCTGAATTCTACTTACCTTTTAATATGTTTTAGATGGTGTTGCCCCAAGAGCAAAAATGAACCAGCAACGATCCAGGCGTTTTAGAGCAGCCAAATCAGCAGCCGAAGCAGTATGTACCTTTCTTATGTCTCTGATTATAGCTGTTAAAATGGGTGGGTTATGGTCTAGTTACTAGACCAAAACGGGCCAGGTTGGATTAGGTTGATTTACCAAATTTTTGTCCTGTTCCTTAAGTTTTGTAAATAAATAACTTTAGGTGGTTGTGGACATTTGAGTATGCTTTGAGAGATTCTTCAATTTTTCAAGCTGTTTGTTTTTGTAACTAAATTCTAGATCTGAGCTGTTGTTAATGAAACAGAAAAGAACCCTTTTTTACATGAATTGGTTGGATTACTTTTTGTGAAATATGCTTTTTAGGCTGCTGAAGAAGAAAAGCTGAGGGAAGAGTTTGAGAAAGAAGGCAGAAAGCTTCCTCCAAAGCAGGAATCACAGACTTTTGATTCTAATGTCATCACTCCAGGAACTGAATTCATGGACTCTTTGTCAATTGCTCTACAATATTATATCCACAAAAGATTAAACAATGATCCTGGATGGAAATCTATAAAGGTTCTGTTCATTCGTGGTCTAGATTTATTGTGGAAATTAATAAACGTATGTTTTTTTAAAGTAACGGTTTTTGTGGCTTGTATGTAGGTTATACTTTCTGATGCAAATGTTCCCGGTGAAGGAGAACATAAAATTATGTCATATATACGCCACCAACGGAACAGACCTAATTTTGATCCAAATACCCGCCATTGCTTATATGGTTTGGTATGATAATCTTTTCGAACTCATTTGTATTATCGTACTTAAAGGTAGCCAAAAAAGTGAGACAGTGAGATCGCTAACAGCTCAAGATGGTTAATTCCTTTGGTGCGGGTTGGCTGACTCAAAACACATTTTGTCCCAGTTTTAAGTCCTTGATAAATAATTAATCTGAAATATGATATTACTCACAAATCAAATGTTGTATTATATCAATAAAAACCCTAAGTTTCTGACATAAAAGATTTACGGCGTTTGATGCAATAAATAAACATTGGGCAACACTTGAACTTTTTTTCTTACAATGTTTTATGAACTAATAACACACTTTTAACCTGTTAGTTATAAATTTTAACCGAACCCATCCATCTATAAGTAAATGGGTCAAAATAGCCAGCTTAGAACTGTACCTATTACTTTTTCTTATTTGTTGCTTTGCCTTGGTTTCAAGTTAAGAAAAATGTTATTGTATTACAGGATGCAGATTTGATAATGTTGGCTTTGGCTACACATGAAGTTCATTTTTCAATACTTAGAGAAGTAAGTGTACTTCAACTTATTTTTTTCTCTCTAAATAGCAGGAAATCTTACAGGAGTTAGTGAATCCGTGGAAATTGTGGTGGATGTCATGTTATTTATTTATTTTTTATTTTTATTTTCAAGTGCCTTTGCCTTCTATGGCAATGATAAACCCGTAAACTGTATGCTTATAGGTAACAATGACAACTTTGTGGTTTTGTTTTGCAATATAATAAATAATGTTAGTATGTTATTTTAGTGAGTTCATTGAGATTTTTCTATAGTGGTAGTGTATACACTGGTTTGGATTCCATTTTTTATCTCTGTATTTATGAAAGATAATAGCAAAGTTTTTCAGGGTATGCAATAAACATTTTTTTCCCACCAGATCTATTACTCATTTTCAGGATATGATTGTGTATGCCCTGGACTCCATGTATGCCCCAGTGCCTTTAAAAATAATAGTCCACAAACTTTTGTCTTTGTTGAATAACGTGTTCCTGCTTCTTCTTAAACATGCCTCAAAGTAAGTGTACTAACATTTTTTCTGCTTTTATGTTTAAGGTTATATCTTTTCCAGGACAACAGGACAAATGCTTTCTTTGTGATCAAATTGGTCATATTGCTTCAAATTGTGAAGGGAAGGCAAAGAGAAAGGCAGGAGAATTTGATGAAGCAAGTGGTGATGCAGTTCCTAAGAAGCCGCCATATCAGGTACATAAGTTATATAACGAAATTCTGAATGCATACCCAAGTTCCATAATTCAAATAATATTAATTCAGAATTTTATACTTGGTCTATGGTTTTGCAGTTCCTCAACATTTGGACTCTTAGAGAGTACCTGGAACATGAGATGAGGATTCCTAATTATGAGATTGATTTTGAGCGAATTGTTGATGATTTTGTTTTTATGTGTTTCTTTGTTGGAAATGATTTCTTACCACATATGCCTACGTTGGAAATTCGTGAGGTATGTTTGACCAATTTTGCAATCTGATTCTAAGAGCATGTGATTTTGTCTGTTACATATAAAAAATTGTAATTCTTGAACATATGCTTTTTTCAGGGTGCGATTAATTTACTGTTTGCAGTGTACAAGAAAGAGTTTAGGGCTATGGGTGGATATTTAACTGATGCAAGCAAGGTATTTTTTATTAGATTTAACTATCTTTTTAGTTTTTTTTTAATTTTATCGAACTTTGGCTTTTGAAATACCCAGTGCTTGCTTTGACTTTGACTTTGACTTTGACACTGTTTTTCTTGTCACAGCCAGATCTTAGCAAAGTAGAACATTTTATTCAGGCAGTCGGATCATATGAAAACACTATATTCCAGAAAAGAGCTCAATCAAATCTGGTATAAGTTGCCACCTTGGACTATATTATTTCCACCTGTACAATGTGATTCCTATCTTAAACAAAAAGTCGCAAAATTGATCATTTACTAATGCACGTGTCAATTTGGGTTATGTTCTATCTTGGTTTTAAAAGTAGCGCATGAGGCGTGGTGATTGTGAAAACGCCTTGAGGTCTTGAGGTGGTGCCTCATGCATACTTCGGTCAAAAGTGGTCAAGATTGGGGTCTGTAGGGGGTGATATGTAGAAACAACCAAACAGATGGATAGATTATAAATGGTTTATGTGATAAAAAGGCTGATATGCAAAAAAATTGAGACGTGCAGCTTTTGGTTATACGTAAATCTTATGTGGTTGTACATAGGGTACACTTTGTGTATGTGAGGCTCATGCCTGGGCTTTCGAGGCTTGAACGCGTCAGATTGCCTCATGCTTTTTAAAACCAAGTTTTTTTTTTATTTTTATTTATTTGTTTATAAATTTTTTTTTATCTCCAATGGGGTCGAATAGGTCAAACAAAAAGTAGTTAAAAAGTAAACGGGTAGAGAGTATCTCATAGAGTCATAGTGTATTTGTAATACCAAAGTTAGGTTAATATTTGATACAACACAATAGCAACATATCCAAGGAGACCCTTGACTCAGAAAAACCGTGCCACAATCATCCAGGAAGGTGATTGTAAGAATAAGACATGCAATACAACATGCATACAGAACTGATAAGCAGCAAGCACACACCAAAAAAATAAAAATTAATAATAATAATAATAATAACAATAAATAACAATAATAATAATAATAGTAAATAAAATTAATTAAAAAATAAAAAATAAATAAATAAGTAAATAAAATAAAAATAAAGATTAAAAAATGTCATAAAGTATCTATATACTTTCTGTGGTTGTCCATTGTGGTATTTATAACCTTTTCAATCCTTTTGTAATTGAAGTTTCTGTTGTTCCCGTTTGGTTAAGTTTTTTTTTCTACCATCTGTTTATAATTACCAAAGTGTGCCTACTAAAAGACATCTAATTACGAAAACGAACTTCAAAAGATTATAATTACCGTAACGGACCACCACCAGATCTATATTGCCAATTATGACATTTACCATTAATTATTTATAAAAAAAAGTTTTTTAAATTGAACAAAAAACATTTTAAAAGTCAACTCGAACCGGATCAAACCAAACCAAACCAAACCAAACCAAACCAAACCAAACCAAACCAAACCAAACCAAACCAAACCAAACCAAACCAAACCAAACCACTTTCATAAAATACCAATTTATACTCGTAAACCAATCTGCCTAACAGCCCATTTTGCCTACTTATTTTGTTCAGAAACTAGTTGAGAGAACCAAACAGGATAGGGCTCAAGCCAAAAGAGGATATGATGCTGCACCACAAGTTGAACCCGAATCACTGGTTCCTGTTCGTCAGTTCCATGGATCACGGCTTGCATCACACCAATCTTCTTCACCATACCAACACGAAGGACCAAGCAGTTCGAAAACATCCATGAAAAAGGAGTATCAAATTACGCATGCTACTAAGGATTTATCTGCACTTGACATCATGAGCAAAAGGCAGATGCAATCTGATGATGAACAAGGCAATACACGGGCTAAAAAAGTTGCACGTTTGTCTTCTGGAGCTGCTATTGTGGAAGCAGAAACTTCTCTTGAAAAAGAAGTATGTTTTTTTCTCTATTGAATCATGCTTTTGTTTCTTCAACACTCTTTGTTCCATATACTACCAGGGAACATTGTTTTTGTTTGAGCTAATTAGGAATTAAGAATCGAAGAGACAAAACACACGGGTTGGGTAACATGTCAATAACATTTGTATGGGTTAAAAGAAGGGACAGGTCGGGTTTGGTCGAAGCACACGCTTTATTGTTTGTTCTTTTCTTGAATTTATATAAATATTTCCTTTATGTTTAACTTAGATGAGAAAACTTTATCATTACATTGATGATCTAATATTTATAGTAAAATGATTTTGGAGATATTGTTCATTTCAATACCTTTTAGTTGAATTTAGACCTGTTTTTATTTTAGATAATGATTTTAATTTAACATGTACCTGTTAGAGAGAGTATATAACCACATGTACCTGTTAGAGAGAGTACATAACCCAAGTTGCTTATCAATAAATTCTTCAAAATTTTCACCTCAAAATTTTCATCTCTACTAAGAATGCGTACTACAATCATCCCAATTTCTTTCTAGAGGTGGGAAAATGGGCGGGTGGGGCCAGCTGGGTGTTGTTCTGATGGGTTTGCTTTCCAACATGCGTTTTTAAATTAATCTTTTTTTTTATCTAAATATTTTGGAATAAATAATTTTAAAGGTATTTACATTTGAATACCCATTTAATTTTTCTGGTAATTGCTTTCTTAATTCTACTCATTTGACCCGCTAGAGATAAATTATTGATTGATTTCTTTTATCATTCTAATTATACAAACTATGTCAATATGGCTGCTAGTCTCTTAGCTGCTAAATTTTTGCATCATCATACTACTGAAGCTAGATCCTGCTTGTTGGGCTCTTTAAAATTGGCCATATCATATTTAATAGTTCTTAAAGTGATCAAATCTACTTGTTTGTATTCAGGCACTGGAGAACAAAGAAGAATTAATGGCAATGTTGAAGGGGGTTCTTCGTGAAAAGTCTGATGTTTTTAACTCTGATGAGCAGGAGGAAGACAAGGTTAGCGCTTCAATGTGATTTTGTACTTCTGTTGGATTCTTGTGATCATATTTGGTTATGCCAGTTAATTATACATTTTAAGTGAATATTATATTTTTGCAATTATTTTTCTTTTATCTCTTAGGTTGACCATTTTTTTGTTTCTTATTAACTTCTCAACTAAAATTTATATGGTTTTAGTGCTATGATAATTTTATATTTATTTCCAGATTAAACTTGGGTCCCGTGGGTGGAAGGAAAGGTATTACGAACAGAAGTTTTCAGCCAAAACCCCTGATGAGCTTGATGCAATAAGGAGAGATGTTGTAAGTTTCTTGAAGTGTTAACACTGCCAATCTAAAATTGTTTCATGACGCTAGACAGCCAATTCATAGCTATGAAATCTCTACCAACGGCAAGCATACCAATAAAAAGGTTGCAGGTGAAATTGCTGTAATGAAATATCTAATACAATTCTTTATAGGTTCTAAAATACACAGAAGGCCTTTGTTGGGTAATGCATTATTACTATGAAGGTGTTTGTTCCTGGAATTGGTAATCCCCTTCCCCCACCCATTTTAGGATTTAATTATTTGTTCTTAGATTATAAAATTCACTTTTGTGATGGATAATTAGAAACTGAGGGCAGGGTTTCATCAGGTTTTTCTTTTTTACGTATTGCATATTTTGTCAGTTTGTATTTCCAACGGTGGAAAGTTCTGTTTTTCAGGTTTTATCCTTACCATTATGCTCCATTTGCTTCTGATCTCAAAGATCTTAGTCAACTAAAAATAACCTTTGAGCTTGGTTCACCATTCAAACCATTTGATCAGTTATTAGGGGTTTTCCCTGCTGCAAGGTTGTGCTCTCTTTGTATCTTTGTACATTAAATATTTAAATTTTCTTGTTTATTAATTGGGTAGTTTTGCAGCTCCCATGCACTTCCAGAGCAATATAGAAAACTGATGACAGATCCAAACTCACCTATTATTGATTTTTATCCAACAGGTATATTTGGTGTATATATTTATATGTATCATTTACACTTGTGGATTTATGTTCTTTTTTTGTTTGTCAGATTTTGATGTAGACATGAATGGGAAGCGGTTTGAATGGCAGGTCCGTCTCATTGAGTCATTGTTTATGTTGATACAGTGATCTTTATGTTTATGTTTATACATTGATCTTAGCTATTATTATACATTTAATAGTATAGTATTTATATCATATTTAATACATTGATCTTGGTGGGTAAACCTGATTTGCTCGATTTAACCCTCATTTTTACATTTCTGTTTATTTAGGTAAAGGTATTGAAAATGCTCATCTTTTTACTGCAGATGCCGAGCGCTGACACACCTTTTTATGTACTTTTTGTTTTTAGGGTATAGCAATATTGCCTTTCATTGATGAAACCCGTCTTCTCACAGAGGTGGAAAAAATTGAAAATACTTTAACGGTATGATGATCATGCTCTTTTGACGTCAGGTAAAACAAAAGTTTTTATTTTCTAATCGTGACTGTGATTTTGGTTCTTGAAGGAAAAAGAAACAAGGAGAAACAGCAGGACGAATGATATGCTTTTTGTGCCTTTGTCACATAAGCTATCTCAATACATATCTGCTCTACATGACCGCACTAGAGAACTGTCGGCAAAGGAGCGGGCTGAAATCAAGGAACAAATAAACTCTGAGGCAAGGTATGTATTGTAATCCCTACAGGGCTAGAGCCTAGAGGTGATGATTTCGACCCATATATGTGTGAATGGCTCGATTCAAGTTATGTTTTATCTCTAAGATGTCTAACGGTAAATTTAAAAAAAAAACTAACATAAAAGGAAGTGGGTCAAGCAGGTTGAATCTTGAAAGTCATCTAAAGTGAGTTCTCTTCCATAATAATTTCTATATCATTTCATTCCCATTGTTAAATCATTATGCGAAAGAATATTATTTTCATAATCTTATTTGACACCCTTAATTGTTTTCTAAAGTTAAAAAAAAAGGAAGATAAGGTGTTCTGGGTTCGTCGCATTCGACCGGCACAAAATTTACTCATTTTAACATGTCAAATAGTTTTCTCTAAGCAACGTGATCATCTACACAGAGTGAATTTAATTACCTTTTCTTTTTTTAGCTTACTTTTATCTGTTGCCATAGTCAGAATTTGCTAAACAGTCAGCATCATAAAAAATGATTGTCACAACTCCAATCAACAAATAGAGTGAAGCTAGTTATATTTCACTGTTTGACCTTAATTTTATATATTGCCGTAGTCAACATGTCAAATAATGATCCATTGGATGACTTCTAAACCATTCTTCCTGTTTGACCCGTTTCTTTTTTAGCTACATATATTGTTTAGTTAGTATTCGTTTGACCTCTAATCAACTAGTTTTTATTTTTTATTTTTATCTAATTTCGTTAATTTGCAGCGGTGGAATGGATGGCTATATTTCTCTTCCTGCAGGAGACCCCTGTCCTCAAATTTTTGGATCACCTATTGAGGGGATGGATGATATAAAAGACAATCGAGTCATGTAAACCTTAACATATCTTTTCCTACACATCTAATTCCTATATTTGTATAATGTATATCGACTTAAGTTTGTCTTTTGTTATTACTTCTAGTTGTGCAATATACAAGCTTCCAGATCTTCAACAACACATAGCTCAACCTCCTACCGGAGTTATATTGCCAAAAAAGGTTAGTAAGTATTTCTTTGGTCAAAGGTGATGGTATGGTGTAGCTTGAACACTTCTTTGCCCATTTTTAACTTTTTGTTATGATTGACTGATACTTAAAATATAATATATAATTACAAAAACTATATTAGTACAAAATTGTTAATCAAATTTTTGAAAGTAGCAGTTTCGGAGGTTGTATGCCTAAAACTTGATTTGGGCAACATTCCACTTGTTCGATCCATTTTCATTTTAGCTAAAATTTTGATGTTACCCATTTGACCCTTGAACCCTTTATAGATTAAAGATGGCACAAGTCGATCCATTTACAAGTAAATGAGTTGAAATTGTCACCTCTAGTAGTGGCACTTTCAACTTCATTTACTGATGACTTTGATGAATGGGTTGATTCAGCTTAATGTTGTATCAGCCAAAGTGTATTTCTAATGCATAAACCATCCTCGCCATCATTTTATTAGTAAAATACTTGTAATCATATTTGAAACGAATTTATAAATTATGTAATAATATGGACAAAAGGTGTTCCGTGGACCAAAAATTAACCTATTTGACTTTAATCCGTCTTGACCTGTTACCCGCCCCAGCTTGCTTGACCTACCATGCTAAGTTCGTTTTGCCACTTCATAATGAGGTTTTCATATAAGGATTGATTTTCACCTTTATGCTAACACTCCCTTTTGCTATGCAGACGGTTATGCTGTCAGATTTGAAACCTGCACCCGCCTTATGGCATGAGGGTAAAAACCACAAATCCAAGGAAAATACAAGGTATGCTTGGGTTGGTTTTTGTTGTCAGGGTGCATTATCTAAAGATGGCAATTTCAACCTGTATACTTTTAAAGGTTTATCCTGAACAGGTCAAAATGGGTTGAAAGCCATTCGGTGCTATTTTTGTATCATTATCTTTAGTTATATCTTTAGTTATAAATCCATTTTTCCATTTATCATATAAGTGTTTAACACTCAAAAGTTTACATGGAAATAGAAGGCAAATAGACTCAAAAGTTTACATGGAAATAGAAGGCAAATAGGCAACAAGTTGCGCCGCTAATCCTTTTTGTATAGCAAAATGAAGACGATTAAAAACTAATTAGATAATATTCTGATAACATAAATTTTTGTAATCATATTTCGGGGTTAGCATTAGATGAAAACTTTGTGTTTAAGTGTGTAAACCATGTGTTTATGTATACGTAAACCTGGTTTTCTTAAAAAACTTGTTTATCTCATGAATCCTACCCTCATATTTAGAGCATTAACTATTTATAGAAAATGGACAAAAAATGTGAGTTGGTCATCCCAGCCAATTTCATATTTCTGGTGGCCAAGACTCATCTTGGCTAGAAGCCGTCGAATTACAAATAATATAAAGTTAAACAAATAATATAAAGTTAAACGTTGCTACTAGTCATTTCAATTTGCTAGATATATTTGAATCATCTGAGTAACATTTGTGATTCAGGAAATCATCGTATCAACCCAATAGGCTAAATAAGCACAAGAATCCCCCCGGATCTATTTCCGGAAATCTGTTAGCTGATGCAGCCCGCAGGCTCGTGATCAACAGCTTACAACTTGAAATAGGTAGTTGTCAAGCAAGCGGAGCGGGTCCATCTTTCGTTTCCCCACTTTCCAAAGATAATGGAGCCAATAATCATCCGCCACGTGATACCAGCGAAATCCACAAGCACTCAACTTCTGGTGGCTTGCGGCATAGCAATGATCCTAATCCAAGCCAACATGAACGAGCCAATCTGCAGTCTGCGCAGCCTTGTCTTAGTCAGGTTGATGAAGTGAACCACCATAAGTCACATGTACATCAGAATAGGCCTGTACACCCTCCACACGGTTCTCGAGGGCCCAATGAAGTGCCAGGTGTCGATCGTCCGCAGCAGGGTGGTGGACCCAACAGTGGAGGCAATTCCCATGGCGGGATGAACCAAAATACACCTCAGGGCCAGGTGTGGGTGCCTCGGAAGAGTCAGCCTAAAAAACGGCGAAAGAACAAGGCTAAGGTTTTAAAAGATGTAGAAGCACCTACAGAAGATGAGATACAGTTGAACAAGGCTAAGGTTGTAAAAGAGGTAGAAGCACCTACACAAGAGGTGGTTTCTTAATATCATCCAGAAGAGCATTCATTTGTTCCTTTTGTTGTGTCATGTTTGATTTTTTCATTGTTTCTAACTGTAACATTCTAAATTTTGCCTGTGAAAGAATTAGTTATTATTATTTTTTTTTTTGAACAAAAAGAGAAAGAAGCTACACCATTTGTTCCAATCTAATCTAGAAGGATTACACCTATTTTTGAACTACAAAAAGGATAAATACTTAATCTCACCCAACACCATACCAAAGCAGCAGCATACTTGGTGTGATTTGATTTCCAAAAAGAGGCAGCAAGCGGCCAGTCTTTAGGAGAGTAGGTAAGTAGATAACATCAAACACCGACCTTGGCAGAAAGCTAGGAGTTTTGACACAATCAAAGACTAAAGCCCAAGCCCAAACTCTACCAGCACAGCAACAATTGACCAAGGCTGATTCTTCAAAAAGAGAACATCCAAAGAACAGTTAGGGGGCGTTTGGTTTGCGGAATTCGTTGGAACTTGAATTGGAATTGGATTTGGAATTGGAATTAGAATTCATAGGAATTGGAATCCAAAGGAATTGGATTTAAATTTTAAAATTAAAATTCAATAAAAACCACGACTGGACCCGTCTCACGAACCAGTTCGACCCGACCAGACCCCCAGACTGATCGTACCCGACCAGACCCCCAGACCAACCGGACCCGACCGGTTCGGTCTACGGGTCGGGTCCAGTCAGGTAGTTGTCTTCGGTGTGGAAGGAATGTGAAATCCTTTATTATTATGAGGTAATGTGAAATCCATTGAATGAATGAATTTGATGGAATCTAATCAAATTCAAATTCCAATTCCTTTATTAACCAAACACATTAAATATGAAATTCAAATTCCAATTCTACTGAAGTCCGCAAACCAAACACACTATGGAATGGAATTCGAATTCCAATTCCAATGAATTCCCACGAATTCTATTATACCAAACGCCCCCTTAGTATCCAGCCCTATGAATAGTATCACGGTGAGTGTGAAAGAATTAGTGTTATTTTATCTAACTTTAAATAAACTAGGATTTCTATATAGGATTACCAACCCAAAATAAATAGTATCAGTGTATCATGGTCCTATTGGTTTCACCACGTATGACCATCTATTATTTAATTTTTCTAAATCATTTTCTAGAGTTTTTGTTTAGTTTTTAGTTTTATACAGTTACATTCAATAATACTATAGTCTTACCGGGTTATGTAGCTTCACCGGTGGATGTTACGTGGCTGTCTATTATTTAAAATTTTAGATCGCTTTTAGATCTTCTTTTTTTGTTTTTAATTTTAATTTCATACTGTTGCTGTTAGAATCTAATTTTGTTTGCTTCATGTAGTAACTTTTTTTTTGTTAATATTTCATATTTTATTCACTTTCTTTTTTATTTCTAAAATATTCTTCTTCTTTCTTAAAAACCTTTTTGTCAAACATTTTTCAAACATTGTTTTCCTTTATAATTGTACTTATTTCCATGTAGTTTTCCTCTAAGTTCGAAGCCATTTTTAGCAATCAAACACAATAACTCAACAAGAAATTCGAAACCATGTTTGCAAGTGGGCGTGTCCCAATGATATTTTCCGCCCATAGCAAAATCGCCCGTAAACAACACTACAGATATCAAAGAACAATCGGAATTGGATTTGGATGACAAGAGGTGTTGAAGTCCGTGATGGCACATCACTTGAGAAAAAACTTAGGAAAATGAAATTGATATACAAACCACCTATTTCCATTTCCAGCCATGACACATAAGTGAAAACGAATAAAGCTAGAATAAACCCTAAATCGAAAGAAGAAAAAAGCAAATTAAACCTACTGGAAGAAGAAAGATAAAGTGTGAGACCAAATGACTACAAACAAAGTAATCCGTTAGATAGTTTGAAAAATGTACTTTGTGACTAAACACTACAATAGTAATCCAACGACTTATATTAACGTCCGGCCCTCACTCACAAGTCACATGGGTATTACATCTTCAAAAAGAAAAAGAAAAAGAAAAATGAATCCCACACATTAATCTTCATTTAATAATAGTATTCGAAGGAATAAAAATACCAAAGAAAAAAAAGACTCGTCGACAGCAGGGTTCGAACCTGCGCGGGCGAAGCCCAACAGATTTCAAGTCTGTCTCCTTAACCACTCGGACATATCGACTTGTTGTTTTATTTCTTTGTTTTGTTTATACTTATCCTTGCATTCTATCCAACCGTCTGTCTCTAATAATGATTTTTCTTGTTTAAAAGTTCATCTACATTCACACGGACGATGAAGCAACTAATTCTGATGATTATTATAGTTTAGTTTACAAATCCAATATTCCTCCTCAACCAAAATTAATTTTAGAGATGCTTTTTTCTTTCACACCTTTTTCACTTGATTTGGTCTAAACTTTCCTTTTATATTGTTCTTGACTTCTTGTTAGCTTCATCTTCTTGCATCTTTTCTTCCTCTTGGGCAGCTGAATTTCGTGGTAGCCGGTGGTAACACCATCCACCTCCTCAAATGAGGGTGCGGTAGCAAGATTTGAATGATGGTGGTCACGAAGGTGAGTAATTTTAGAGAACAAATTGATGCCGAGGGAAGGAGTGACCATCGACATGACTCTCAACCCAAATGTTGTTGTTTAATACTAGCCTATACAAGCATATAGAGATCAAAGCCATACTCTAATGTTGATTCGGTTTTGATTTCTAGAAAATCTTTTAAGAGCCAATTTATTAATTAGTAAAGTTCTCTTATGAGATCATATTTATGTTTTAAAGATGATATCAAGTATATCCACAAAATTTACACAATCATAAATTGATGACATGTTAAGTAGCATATAACCAGAAACTTTCAACTGGGGTCAGCTTTAATTTATATACTTGCTAGACGCTAATATTTTTGACAGTTAAACACACTCTTTACTTTGTAGATACACTACTTCTAAAATCACTAGACATACACTTCTTAAAATTTAAACCTAACATATATTTGGTTGAAGGGTGTGTCAATTTACCAACCAAATTATTTCCTTAAATGAGAAGAATGGACGCTAATATGTAACAATTCATTATTTTTACCAATCGATATACTATAAGAATACATCCATAACCCAATTTATTATTGGTTTAATCAGTATTTATAAGAACTTTTATAGAGTAAATGTATAAAAAATTTATTCTTTTAACAACTTATATATGATGTAAAAATATTATTTGATTATATATTTTTTTGACAGCAAACGATTAACGCCCAACTACCCAAGGCAACCCTATTGGCGTAAAGGATGGGCATAGCCATACCCCATACCCTCACGTGTAATGGGTAGCCTAAGCATATCAGTAGAGCCCGTCCCAAGAAAAACCCGATGCCCGAAGGCCTACTGTGGTAAAACCTGAGGGTTTCAAGGATCGGACTTGTGACCACTTGGTTTTTAAGTCTCCCCATCATTAAAATCATCGTTTGGTTGATCTTTTGTTGTTGTTCCAGTTGTTGTTTCATTTGCATGAACATTATATGACTTCATCATTAGAAACTAGAACCCACATTTCAGAGTTCTTTCCTGATCCTAAGATGCCAAGGTTAGTTGGTATCGTCTGCTTGTCACGGTTGTTATTCTTATTCTCAGATGCTAGGAACAGGTGAGGAGAGAACTAGAAGTAGTAGAAGGCTTGGGAAGAGACGAAGATTTGGGTTGAGAAGACATCTTTTGGCAGAGTTTAGATATAAACAAGTTTAAGATGATTTTTACTAATGTTTGCAAGATGAACTTGCCCATGGTGGGCGCCAAATTGTTTTATTAAAAAAGTTACAAGGTTAAATTTTGTAAATGCGTGGGTGGTGGATCGTCTACTCAGTCGTTACGAAATCAATGTAAAATGTGAAGAAAAGAAGTAAATACAAAGGATTTGTATTAACCACAGTGAGGTTATACAGAAACACACATAGAAGATTTGACCAAGAAGTTCTTTCTCTATACAAGACAATGCTATTTATAGTTGAACTAACTAAGCCTAAACCCGATCAGCCGAACCTCCAGTTCGTACCAGGTTCGTGTGAGTCCGAACTGGGAGTTCGCCTCAGGTTCGAATCACAACAATCATGCAACTCTTGTCTTGTATTTGATACTTCATATGACGAATTAGAATTATGCATCAACAAACTCCCTCTCGACATGTGCAGTATCAACTTCCACATAAGCTTGTATCTTCAATCAAACTCTTCCTCAACTTGACGATGAGCCTGATCTTGAATTTCAGCTTGTGCAAACTCTATATCAACAGCTTCAAAAGACTTGAAGTTGTGATATTCTTTTCCCACAAAGGAACCTGCCAACATAAATAATCTTGGCGCAAAACGTCTTTTCGAGACTCTAAGATATTTTAATTTTGAAACTTGATTTCGTATTCCATGTTGATCAATCGAAAAGAAATAAGAAATAAATTCTTTTTTATTTTTAGAAACTTTAAATCAAAACACACTTAAAATCTTTTTGATATTTCCTGATAAAGAAAAGTAAATGCATAACAGAATCAAACACTATTTTTGTCTTTTGTGAGAAAGATCACAACTTGGGATCATATTGGACATAACATGCTGAACTACACTTCAATTTCGATTATTGTAGCACATAAGCCATGTCGATTGCAGATATAATTTGTCCAACATAAAACTCAGGCATATACTCATAACATCTGGATATGTTAAGGTATTTGTCCAGCATATACACACGCATAACAAAGTCTCTCACGAAATTTAAAAACATTTGAAAAATTCTTTGAATTTTAAGAACCAGAAGAATGATCAGAACCAAAATTATCAAAGAAATCATCATAATAATCATACCTCGAAGATGAACTTCACGAAGTACCTTTTGATTCAGATGAAGAACCTCCAGAAGAATAAAAAACTTGATTTTTTGGAGAAGGTGATTTCTTTTGAGTTTTGATCTTCAACACTTTCTCTTTCTTCTTTGATTGTTGTGTTTGAACAGGAATATCTTTAATTTCAAATCCCAAACTTTTGTGCTTGAAACCCGAAGTCTTTGTAGATTCAGATTGAGAACTAGAAGCATCTCTCCCTTTGGCTTCTCTAGTAAATTGAGCTTTAATTTCCTTCAACTTGTTCTCTTGCACCAAAGATTTAGTAACTTCCTCTTCAGATGAAGAATTTGAACATTTTTCAAATTTGCCAAAAATGTTTTCATCTTTCGGAACTAATGAACTTGAAATAAACGTTGGAGCTTCAGCAAATGTAACTTTCTTCTTTAACTTATTCTTCTTTTTCTTGGTAGGTGTTTCAAACTTTAAATAATCCTGCATTTCAGCTTCTGGATCAAGAGGAGCAGAAGTAAATTCAGATAAATCCACCGGTTGAGGAACCATGTGAATATTATTCTTTTTGGAACTATCTTCACTCCGATCCTGCTTATATAGGATATTGAACAAAGTAGGTGAAATATTTTAATTCTTCACTTGCCTTTGTAATTCTAGAATTTCGAGCTTCAATTCAGAAATTTTCGGTTGAGCATCAAACACCTCTTTTTGAGACTTAATGAATTTTTCATTTAAATCTTTATACTCATAAGTTTACAACTTCCTGATCTCACATTCAGCCAAAACTTCTTCAGTAACTTTCTCCCACTTCTTCTTGAATATTTCAACATCTTTTGTTAAAACTTCATTCTTGTCTCGAAAAAGAGTATTTTCATTCTGAAGTGTAGATACTTTTGTTTGAAGTATCTCAATTGTAGTAGTAGATTCAATAACAAGTGCATTAGCTTTTTCATACTTTTGTTGAACTGGATAACTTTTCTCAAATAGATTTTCAAAATCTTGTGCTACATCTAAAGCTTCAGCTTTGGCCTTTTCACATTCTTCAATCAATTTACCCTTTTCTTTCACCACATCTTCATGAACATGAACCAATTCATAATATTTCTTTTGAAATGCTTCCAATTCTTTCTTTAACACCACAATCTCTTCAGTCGATCATTGTGAATCTCATACTAGACTTGCATTCTTGTTGCTCAAACGTACACATTCAAAACATTTAGATTCTTCGACCTTTGAATTATCATGCACCTTTGGCAAAACCTCTTTGGTCAATGATATGCTGAAATTAGAATCAGAATCAGTTAGAATGCTATCATCATCATGATGAGCTGTCAAAGCAACAGTAATTGGAGCATGTGACTTTGTGTCAGAATCTGCATTCCAGACAAATTCATCTAGATGCTAAAATATGTCTGACATTTTGTTATCAACAGAATCTGATACTTTGGAATCTTTGTAATCTTGATTTGAAGATTTAACCACCAAATGAGCATGTTGACCAATTTTCAACTTTGTATCAATGGAACTTGGACATTCGCGTGCAAAATGTCCATATACGGAGCATTTGTAACACTTAACCTTTGATTTGTCCAATCCAATCTTACCATCCTGATTCAATCTCTTCTTCCCAGTTCTGCTAAAAAAATTATTTGTTCTACGAACCAACATAGCATACTGCCAATTCAGATCCATTTCTTCCAAATGATCATAATCAATCTGATCATAATCTTTATTTTTTAATTCGGCATTACTAACAGAACCAATAATCACCCCAAAATATGAAGATACCAATGCAGACATTAAAGCCATATAATCATCGGTTGTTTGAACAGATAAGGCATTTTGAGTTGAAGAACTAGGAATTGTAACAGTTAACCAACAGAATAACCAGAATTTTCAGATTTACCTACAATGAATGCTGTAGGAGGTGCGGAATTAAGGATATTTGACTTCATAGCATTCATGGTTGAATCATTTTCACCATGATACACAACAGGATTCTAAATTTGTGTTGGTAAAGACTTATTCACTGTTAACTCCACGACTTGTTCCAATTCATTGTAGTTTGGGAACTTTCTGACTTGTTCCAATTTCATTATCATAATTCATCATTGTTTGCATTGAATTCTGAATTGCCGCAAACGCTTGAAAACCAGACATTTTTAAGAAACTGGTAACTGTTCATCCGAACTAGATCCAGACTTGAATTGTTTATCCAAACTCCTTCGGAACCTAATCCGAACAGAAATGGTAACCAAACCTCAACCAAACCTTGACTTCGGATGAGCCGAACAAAACTCGAACCTAGAAATAGCCGAACTAGAACCAAACTGAACACACACTGTCCGAACTTGATCCGAACTTAAACTTCATTTGAAAGAGGTCCGAACTATATCCGAACTACAAGTTCGGAGCGCTTATTTCCTTGAAATCCAGATCTCAACCAAACCTCAGACGAACTCAAACATTCTCGACTCAAATTTCATGATTTTCAGTGTTTTTAGACGAGATTTTCAGCACAAACTCAGATAAACTCATGAGAACACATTAGAAGAAGATTTTTCATAGATTGCACACTCGATATGTTCAAAGGAATTCAAAATCGATTAGATTTTGTAAAAACTATGGGGTTTTTACTCAAAATGATGAAAAATAGAGACTTCTAGACCAGTAGATTGAACCTAATGCTCTGATACCACTTGTAAATGCGTGAGTGGTGGATCGTCTACTCAGTCGTATGCAAAATCAATGTAAAATTTGAAGACAAGAAGTAAATACAAAGGATTTGTATTAACCACAGGGAGGTTACATAGAAACACACATAGAAGATTTGACCAAGAAGTTATTTCTCTATACAAGACAATGCTATTTATAGTTGAACTAACTAAGCATAAACCCGATCAGCCGAACCTCCAGTTCAAACCAGGTTCGTGTGAGTCCGAACTGGGAGTTCGCCTCAGGTTCGGATCACAGCAATCTTGCAACTCTTGTCTTGTATTTGATACTTCACATGACGAACTAGAATTATGCGTCAACAAATTTAATGGTCAAATTTGTTTGTAAGGTATGGTGCATGTGAAATATTGTAAGAAATGCAAAATGAAAGTAGACATTGGCTCAAGATGTATACGAGGAAAAGCCTTTGATCTCTAGGTGTCTCCAGGGATCTCCGGCATAAAAACTCGGGAGGTGATGGAAATCACCCACCTAGTCACTATTATTGATCATAAAAGTTGAGAGTACATCTGTTTCTTGGCTTATACTAAGTGCGCTGTGAGTACAAGTTTCGAGTACGATGAGAGAAGTAAAAAAGAAATGACCTAAGCCGCTTGTATTTATACATCCTGAACCCTAACCAACATTCTGGATTCCATGGAAACGAATATTCCTTCTATTATGACCGTTGCAAACCTAGTCTCCCGCTTTCTAACGTATTCTCCACGACTAATAGGCTTGGCTCAGTCCTTTGAACGTTGGAGGAATGTCTTGTAATCAATTAACACGTGACATAATAGATAAAAAGATAATCGTTAGTAAACGGCATGCTAAAGTAAATCGGCATGCTAAACTGTTCAGGATGTTGAGTAGTCTTTGGAATCCTAGGTGAAAAATTTAACCCCTAACAATTGCCCCCAATTTTGACAGTTGTGGATAGACTTTCACAACTGTCAAAATTTCTTAATATAAAAGCGGTCATTATGAGCTTTAATCTCAACCATCCATTTCAATAGATGCACTTCTCTGAGACTGATTCGATAACGTTTTATTAATCGAATAGATTAAATGTTGAACCCTTTCATTTTTCTTTCTTTTACCATTCTTCACCTTCCTCCATCTTTCCAGCGATTTTAGAGCTTCGAATCCTTCCAGGTAATCCTCCACCTTATAACTTTATTTTAGCATCATGGGGATGAAATTTTCTGATCGAAATCCTCTATTTTGAAAGTCGGCATTGACAACTTTGAATGTCAGGGTTTCCCTTAAACCCCTGAGCTTGAAATCTGCTCTTTCACTGATAATGACATCAAATCTCTAAAAACAAAAGGTGCCTTTCCTGATTCTGTTGAGTTTCACCCCTTTGATGAGTGTTTGAAATCTGATTTTGTGTCAAAAACCTGGGTTTGTTTTTCATACATGCCTTTCCAACTAAGGCTCTCCTATCCTTTTCCTTCCTTGATCAGTGACTTCTTTGTGATCACTGGTTTAAGCTATTCTCAAGCCATGTTTATAAATTGTTATGAAAAAAAAGACCATGATTAAAATTAATATAGAAAATGCATTTCTAAATTATGCAAATAGCAATTATCCAGAAATTAATATCTGTTGCATCGGCAAGAATTTGGTAAAACAAATGGGTCAAATTTTGTAATCCTAATATCGGTCGAAATGGGTCAGCCACCTACAAAACACGTTTTGTCTATTTTTAAGTTACTTACACATAAAATAGAACTGAACTCAGCCATAATTATAGACATGAAACATATTCAACAAGTGATGCACATTCAAGTTTTAGCTCTAAGGCTAGAACAGAGATGATTGAACTCCTACAAAAACCAAGCTTAATAAACAGTCAAGTAGTGAAGGTTCATACACGTATTTATGATTCAGGAAAGTTATGCGATAAATAATAGGTCACTATTGTGTATGCCAATTTATTTCAAACACATCCTGAAGAAATTATTTTTCCTAGATGAAGTTTTAGATTAATAAAAGCAAACAATGGCATATATGGACCGAACATATAAGGTGAGGTGAATGGATGCATGATGTGTTACAAATACATCCCATTTTCTAGTGTATTTTGTGTAGTAATTGAGTCGGTTTTGAGTCCATTTGAGACATTTTACGGGTTTTTAGTTAATGATTTTTATATTAGTCTTTATTATGTTTTTGGTGTGTTTTGTAGGTATTTAAAATAAACCCCGAGGCCTGGCAGAAGTGGAAGAGGATTGAACAAGAAAGAAATGAAGAAAAATAAACAAGTGCTCTAGAAGGTTCCCTAGGCGTATCTCCTAGGGAGATATGTGACAACCGTCGGAATTCCAGGTTATTTCCCGCTCCCGATATATCCAATGCACATGCATTACATATTCCATAGACTTAAATTGCATGATTAATGTGTTACATGCCGTAGCATTTCCAATGCATTCGTTTCATGCATGGGTAATTTAGAAAGTTACCGGTCACACATGCGGTCTAACTGGCACACACGAACGTTGGTGATGTTTCCATAATAGGTTATATATATATATATATCTATAAAAAATTTCAATGCCTATTAATATATTTTGATGATTAAAATATATTTACGGTACGTTTTATTTTAACGCGAACGTTTCACGCGTTATTATTATTTGATCAAGTCTAAACGTACCCACCTATCACCAGTGAACCATGTAACATCAAACATTATTTTTATTAAAGTAGTTCTATTAAAAGAATCATTTTATTTCATTTGGGTTTATACCGGCTATACTCAATAAATACCCGGTTTTTACTAAAATAAAAGGGAAAGAGTAAACTTCTGTTTTAGTCCTTGACGTTTGCTATTCTAATCGAATTTAGTCAAAACTTTTCAAAATTTCCAATTTGGTGCCTCACATTTCGTTTTATAATCAATTTTGGTCCAAGTATTAGTTTATTTTTGGAAAAATAGCATGAAATAATCCCAACTTTTC
>JBCNJP010000019.1:42758038-42866260 GCA_039602395.1 Deinandra increscens subsp. villosa | reverse complement strand
CAATGTGACAACCGGTAATTTCCAGGTTAACTCCGTTAATAATTTCCGTTATCATAGTTAACTAGAATAGCTAACGTTACATGTCATATTAATGCCATGTATGTGACAACACGACTTTTTGCATTGACCGTATAAATTAGGGTATTGTGTGACAGTCGCTATATGAGCACTGCACATGAGTTTAGACGTCGGTTGACTAACTTGAACAATTATATTTTGTGATGTTATGCGGATCATATTCTAGGATTTCATGTGGACACTCTGTCATTTTATGTGACGAGTACACTTAGGATCTTATGTGATATATGTGTATATAGGCGCAATATACTCCATGATCCTGTGTGACAATGTGTCAGGTAGTTGCACGTAACGTTTCTATTATCCTATGTGGGTTATACACGATTACCTATGATGTCGTATCTATTATTTTATGTGAACTCAAGATATATTTATGAGTCTATATGAATGATTTTATGTGGCGAACCAAGATTTACATTTCATAAACGTTGCATGTTCCATATATTCATACCTGCACACGTACTCTCATCGTTTTTGTATTCTCCGTTAACCCTGTTAGTCTTGCTAACACTTTCTAAACTTTGTGAAAGTGCGTGAACGTGAGAATCTTCTACTTAGTCGAATAGAAATCAATGTAAACGAGTAAAACACAGAGAGAAAATACAACTGAGACTTGTATTAACCACAGAGACCACAGAGTACACTTAGAAAGTATATGACACGGAAGCTCTATAATTCTATACAAGACTAACATATTTATAGGCTGAAACCACGACTGGCCGAACCTCAGGTTCGGCCTAACTTCGGCGGCTCCGAACCTGGAGTTCGACCAAGGTTCGGCCAACCCTAAACTTGAATGTTCCGTCTTGTTCTCGATACTTCACATGACGATCAGGAACCATGTATCAACACAGAGAGAAAATACAACTGAGACTTGTATTAACCACAGAGACCACAGAGTACACTTAGAAAGTATATGACACGGAAGCTCTATAATTCTATACAAGACTAACATATTTATAGGCTGAAACCACGACTGGCCGAACCTCAGGTTCGGCCAAGCTTCGGCGGCTCCGAACCTGGAGTTCGACCAAGGTTCGGCCAACCCTAAACTTGAATGTTCCGTCTTGTTCTCGATACTTCACATGACGATCAGGAACCATGTATCAACAAACTCCCCCTCGGCATGTGCAGTATTATCTTCTCTTAATAAAACTTGTATCTTGTATCTTCAATCAAACTCCTCCTCGATCTAGACGATGAGTTCAATCTTGAATACTTGATATTGCAACGTGTGTAGTCTCTTTATCAACAACCTTCAGAAGACTTGAAGTTGTGATGTTCTCTTTCCACTTAGAAACCTGCCAACATAAATAATCTTGGCGCAAAACGTCTCTTCGAGACTCCAAGATATCTTGATTTTGAAAATGATTTCGTATTCCATGATGATCAATCGAAAACAAATCAAAAACAAAATCTTTTTGACTTTTAGAAACTTTATATCAAAACACACCTAAAATCTTTTTGGTATTTTCTGATAAGAAAGTAAATGCCATACAGAATCAGACACTATTTTTGTCTTTTGTGAGAAAGATCACGACTTGGGATCATATTGGTCACAACATGCTGAACTACACTTCAATTTCGATTATTGTAGCACATAAGCCATGCCGATTGCAGATATACTTTGTCCAAATTTAAACTCTGGCACAATCATACTCATAACATCTGGATATGTTAAGGTATTTATTAGATTTGCATTGACCAGTGTACCCCACACTATCAGACATACTCAAATATGCTTTGCTTATCACATTTTGTGATTTCATTTGTGATTTTAATCACATAATGATTGTAACCATGATATAGTCAACTGTGTTCCATGCAAAAAGAAATAAGAACGTTAAATCGTCTACCTTAAGGTCGATCTTTCGATACGCAGATAAGGCCTCGGATTTAACAAAATAAGAAAATAAAACAAGTTGAAGTTGTATAACTCAACAACAATCAGGTCGGTACTCCCGTACACGCAGAGAAAGTCCGATGAGTTATACGAAACACCAAAGAAAATAAAGCAGAACGTCAAACGAACAACAATCAGGTCGGTCTTTCGACACGCAGAGAAAGTCCGATCGTTTGACAAAATAAAGAAAATCAAACAAGATTAAATCTTTGCAAAATAAACACATGTATACACAGTGACTTCTCATTTTATTTTTACATATCTTTTTCTTGATATATCATGAGATATGCATCAAGATGTTGTCCACTAGATTAAGCATCAGATTTAGTGTATATCACATTTGTATACTTTCTGATTTGCCGAGCCTACCTTGCACATCGATCAAATGGTCTTATGGCTTTTTCACTTACTTTATCCATGAGTCAGACACTGTCAGCCAATGTACCATCATTTCCCAAACATGTCGGATACAATTTCTCATTGTTCAATGTTTTTGTCTTTTTCAAATTTCTCCCCCTAAAAATGACAACTCTATTTATAGATTTTTATTTTTACAATTTGAAAAACAACACACTATTTTTGGATTTTTGCAAAAACAAACTCCCCCTCAGAATGAGATAGAGTGAAAAATCAAGAAAAATTGATCAACCAACACGAATACTTGCAGTTTAAATCTTTTTGAAAAACAAAATTGATTTTGAAAGTCAGATTAATTAGAACAGATATTTCACAATCAGCAATTATCCACTCACTGAAAGGTCTTCTTGAAACACCTGTTGACACCAAATAAATCATTAGTCGCTCTGGGATCGACCCGATGTAACATCGTCGGGTCGCCCGGTGTCTTCCACAAAGTCATTGTTAGCCTTGGAAACAACTTTTGGTTTCCAAATTTGTAAAAGTTTCAATTTTTGATCAGAACCTGAATCAGACTCAACCGACGTACTTGGTTTAGACCAAGACGATTTACGAGTTGATTTCATCTTTGGGGACCATGATTCATCAAAAATTTGACCTTTGTTATCCACATATTTGGCAGTTTTGTGGATATATGCAGTCGTCGGACAATCAGCAGCTAGATGTCCTGGTTGACGACATACATAACAAAGTCTTTCTCGAAAATTGTTTGAAAATGATTTTGATTTTGAAAAACCAGATGAATGCTCAGAATCAAAATTGTCAAAGAAATCATCAGAGGAATCATACCTAGGAGATAGACTCCTTGAAGATGACGATCTTCCAGAATAGTAAGTGAATTCCTTCTGAGATGGTGATTTCTTTGCAGTCTTTGCTTTAGAAGCCTTGGCAACTTTCACCGGTTTCTTTGTTTGAATCAATTCTTCCTTCACAACAAACCCCACACCTTTGTGTTTGGAACCTGAAACCTTTGAAGTACTTGAGGAAGAACCCGAAACTTCTCTTGCCTTAGCTTCACTTGTGAATTTAGCTTTAATATCTTTCAGCCTATTCTTCTCAACCAAAACTTTTTCTTCTTCAGTTGCAGATGAAGAACTTGACACAACCTTATCTAAAACCTTCTCATTCTCCAACAAAACAGACTTTGACACAAATTTTGGAGCTTCACCCAAAGGCTTTTCCTTCTTTTTGGACTTAGATTTATTCTTCTTGGGTGAAGTAGCAAACTTGGAATAATCATGCAATTCATCTTTTGGATCAATCTGAGCAGCAGTAACTTCAGTTAAATCCACTGGTTGAGGAACCAAGTGAACATCAGCCTTCTGAGAACTATCTGAACTCTGATCCTGCTTGTATAAGAAATTTAGCATTGTTGGTGATAAATTGCAATTCTTCACTTGCCGCTTCAACTCCAAAATCTCCAGTTTTAAATCATTGATCTTTTGTTGAGCGTCAAAAACTTCTTTCTGTGACTTGATGAACTTTGCATTGAGATCATCATATTCATAAGTTTGTAACTTTCGGATCTCACATTCAGCAAATAATTCTTCAAGAACACTTTCTCTCTTTTTCTTATAAATCTCAACATCCTTTGTCAAAACTTCATTTTTATCACGATAGAGAGTATTCTCATCTTGAAGCATAGAAATTTTGTTCTGAAGCTTTTCAACAGTAACAGCAGTTGTAGCAATAAGAGCAGTTGCTTCTTCATACTTTTTCTGCACTGGATAACTTTTCTCAAACAGATTCTCAAAATCTTGAGCTGCATCTAAAGCTTCAGCCTTTGCTTTCTCACATTCTTCAGCCAATATTGTTTTCTCTTTTAAAACATCTTCATGAACATGAACCAACTCATAATACTTCTTTTGAAAATCTTCCAATTCTTGCTTTAACACCACTATCTCTTCAATCGAAATTTGACGACTTTGTTCAAAACTTGCAATCTCCTGAAGAAATTTCTTACATTTAAGACATTCAGTCTCTTCAACCTTTGAACTCTCAGGAATGTTAGGTAATTCTTCTTGAACCAAAGATACACTTGAATAAGAATCAGAATCAGTCAAAATGCTATCATCGTCAATATGACGAACAGTCAAAGCAATTGCAGGTTTAGAATTATTCCTTTTAGCTTCAGTATCTGCATTCCATGCAAACTCATTTGACTGTGGAAAAGTATTGGTCCAATCATGAACAAGATTAGCAGATTTCATCTCAACCTTCTCAACTTTATTTGGTGAATGATAAACTAAATGTGCATGTTGACCAGTCTTCAATTTATGGTCTGCAGAACTTGGACATTCTCGAGCAAAGTGACCATAATTTGCACACTTGTAACATTTTACCTTAGACTTATCCAAACCAATCTTACCCTCCTGATTCAATCTCTTCTTCCCAGTTCTGTTGAAAAATTTCTTCGTTCGTCGAACCAACATTGCATACTGCCAATTTAGATCCATTTCCTCCAAATGATCATAATCAATCTGGTCGTAATCTTCATTTGCTAACTCAGCATTACTCACAGCACCCGTGATAACACCAAAATACGAAGATACCAAAGCAGACATTAACGCATTATAATCATCGATAGTTTGAGCAGACAATGCATTTTGAAATGAAGAACTTGGAACAGAAACAGTACAACCAGCAGAAGAATAACTTGAAGATTCAGATTTACCTGCCAAAAAGGCTGTTGGGGGTGCAGAATTAAGAATACTCGATTTCCCATCATTCATTGTAGAATCATTTTCACCATGATACACTGCAGGATTCTGAATTTGTGTAGGAAGAGACTTGTTCACCATCAATTCCATATCCCTAGCTTGAAGTCTTTGAACTAAATCATTGAATGACAATCCTTGAAAATCCTTGTCATGAGTAATCATCATAACATAATTCTCCCATTTTTCAGGTAGAGCTTCCAAAATCTTCTCTTTCATATCAGCTTCGTCTTTAGTAAGATTCACCAAGCGCATTTCACTCATCAGATGAGCAAATCTTGCAATCAGATTGGGAATCGTTTCATTCTGATAATGTTTGAAACTATCAAACTCTTTCTTCAAAACCTTTTGTCGACTTTTCTTGTACTGGTCATTGCCTTCACATCTTTTCTCTAAAGCATCCCATAGACTTTTCGATGTATAGTTACCAGCAAATTGATGAAGTAATTCTTTAGGCAATGCCATTGTTAAAGTACCATAAGCCTTTTTCTCAGCTTGATAAGCTTTCTTTTGTTCAGAAGACATTTTTCTTTGAAGTATAGGTTCACCAGTTTCATCTTTAGGATAAACATATTGTTCAGTGAACGCTAACCACATATCAATGTCATTTGTATCGACATATGCTTCAAACCGTTTAACCCAACTATGATAATCTTCCAATTTTAGCAATTTGGGAACTTTCTGACTTGTTCCAATTTCATTATCATAGTTCATCATTGTTTGCATAGTTGCTTGAACCGAATTTTGAATAGCCGCGAACGCTTGAAAATCGGACATTTTCGAAACACAGGTTACTGTTCACTCCGAACCTCGTCCGAACCTAATATACCCTCCGAACTTCCTCCGAACGTTGTCCGAACTCAGAAACACAGTCCGAACTCTCTCCGATCTCTCACCGAAACCAGTAGACTCCGAAACCCTCCGATCCTAGTCCGAACTCTCACCGAATGAACTCCGAATCTGGCGTTCGGAGCAGTTAGACCGAGCTTACTCCGAACTTGAAGTGCGGAACAGTTACGCCGAACGAGGAGTTCGGCCGAACGCGAAAATTCGAAAAAATTTGGAAAAACTCACTGAAATTGACACTTCTCGAGCTGTAAACACTCAATCAACTGAACACGAACAAACAAAGACATATTGAACGTATATCATGATGATTAGAACGATGATTTTGAGAAATGAAGATGATAAACAAATTTTGAAACTCAAAAATGTGAATTTGAACTCGATAACTCGAAAAACACTAATCTCCGACTAGTAGAGTAAACCTATTGCTCTGATACCACTTGAAAGTGCGTGAACGTGAGAATCTTCTACTTAGTCGAATAGAAATCAATGTAAACGAGTAAAACACAGAGAGAAAATACAACTGAGACTTGTATTAACCACAGAGACCACAGAGTACACTTAGAAAGTATATGACACGGAAGCTCTATAATTCTATACAAGACTAACATATTTATAGGCTGAAACCACGACTGGCCGAACCTCAGGTTCGGCCAAGCTTCGGCGGCTCCGAACCTGGAGTTCGACCAAGGTTCGGCCAACCCTAAACTTGAATGTTCCGTCTTGTTCTCGATACTTCACATGACGATCAGGAACCATGTATCAACACTTTGAAGGGCCACTTTTGCCAATTCCTAAACCTTCCTTAACTAAACAAAACATAGAGGGACCTGTTGTGTAACTATCTAAACTTGGTTGTCATTTTGTGAAATAGTGAGGGACCATTTGTGCCATTTTAGCAAAGTTAAATTCAAGTCATTAAAACAAAACACCGAGCGTCGGTGGCTTTTTCCTTATTCCGGTAACCCTTCTCCTTCCGTAACCGCCACCGACCTTTAATCCATCCAATTAATACGCCGGTTATAGACAACCGGTGGTTAATCCACGGCTACTGTGTGTAAGCGAAGCATCCAATCATCCAAATCCTCTCTCGACTCCAACCCTCTCGTACGTGAACCTTTTCCTGTTGTCCGTTGAACCACCGAAAGACAACCGCAATGAAACCGGCGAGCATTCACCACCTCTGAGAAAAGAAAATTCGGTCACCAATTTCACGCCTGATTATGCCTCTCCGGCCATATTGGAATTTCTGTCTAACACCTGTGGTTGTCGGATGAACACAGCTCCGACGAGGGACAACCGTGCGCACCGTCATCGCCCATCGGGTCTCGTCTCCATCTTCATACCAGGTATGATCCGAAACTAAATTCCGTATGTGATTTTGTATACGTCTGTATTGGTTGCGTCAAGTTTTCCCGATTGGTGATGGAGGTCCGATCGTTTAGGCTTTCTTGGTGGAGAAGATGATGGCTGTTTAAACATAACATATATATATATATGTTTATTTTGGATCTTTAAACTTAGAAAATATATATTATTGATATATACTATATTCTTTCGCGTTATTCCGATCATCACTCGGATTTGACAAGTGTGCCATCCTCGACTTGTTATGGACTTCAAGATAATTTGTTTTCCTCATTTACGTTAGACTTAGTCGTTTCCAATGGAACACACACTTATATTATTATGCCCGTTAGGTGTTTGGTAGAACGAGCTGCTAATTGCTATATTCGATGTTGTTGATTATCTGGATTTGCAGCGCACCCTAAGGTGAGTTTCACAACTCTGTTTACGTTTCATCCGGTTTGAGATGGTAACGCATATTGATAAACTGTTGCTTTAAGATTAAAGACAATGCCACTATATATATCGCATGTTCACTAGAATGTTACACCAACTTAAGTCCTTACAATTCGAACCGTTAATAGTGAAATAGCGAGGTGATATTGAGTAGTACTACTGGGGTTTGACAAACCCCACTCAGCGGGCACGAGATGCACCACCCGACTGGCGGTCGGACTGAGAACAATGTCAGCCTAAACATACCGTTGCTCTGGTGGGCACGGGGAAGGCAAAATACGTAGGTTGTACTTGCGTGCATTAGTCAGCTTCGGTTACGAACCATTTAGTGACATGAACATAGGCTAGCTACCTACGATATGGATTATGCTTTAAATCTTACATTACTATTTACGAACAATAACTGCTATGTTCGTGTGACATTACTATTTACGGATAAAGACTCGTATCCGTGGAACATTTCTATACACTTGTGTATACTTTACTTACGTGAACTCACCAACCTTTGGTTGACACTTCCTCTTTAAACATGTTTCTTTCAGGTCGCAGGCGTCCGGGTATCACGAGTATGCATGCATGATCCTCTAAAACCCTGTTATGGTTTTCATCTACAAGTTATGTTATTTCGAATGACACTGTTTTGTATGAGTAATAAATATCTTTGTTATGCTTCTGCCTTTGTAAAACCCGGAATATATATTATATTTTAATATAATGCAAATGTTTTTATATTTAATGGTTGTTAGGTGTAACAAATGGACTGGGATCCTGGTTTGCTCACACCCCATACGGTAAAACTCCGTTAGTGGAAATTGGGGGTGTGACACTCAAGTTTTTCCACCGATTCACTCATATTACAGTTTGGCATTAAGCCAAATTTTGGATTGGTTACAATTTGAGATGCAATTGAATCGTGTAACAAAATCTAAAGGTTTCAAATACCAACCACAAATTCAATTCTAGAACCGATTAAAAAAAACTGATTCGAATTGCTTTTGTAAAGGGTAGAACCTAGGTTTGGAACTTATAATTCTGTGTTGAAAGTTCACTATAGGAAGATTCGTATCGGCTTTCGCGATTTCAACTATATGGCTTTTCTATTAGATCGACACGTTTTCAATTTTTTAAGGGCTGCTTAACCCTTTATTTGTTAACCCATATCAAGAAAACAATTGTTAAGAGCTATGATCCACACAAGCCTGCCTGACAAGATATTTTTGTATATTTAGATCAAGAGTTGAAGCATATCACTTAATAGGATGTTGTTAATATGTTATAAGGATTGTGGGAAATAAAAGTTTTATAGTTGACTGTTTGTGTAGATTTTTGTTTCTTTCGATTAGGGGTTTCAAGATGAACTAGATCCCGAATAAACAAGTTGAGAACACCGGCATGTGAGATTGTTATCAACCTTAACAGACCAAATCGAAAATTTTGATATTTAGTTGTTAGAATCTCGACCACCAAAAAATTATGAACCCCAGTGAAATTTGAAGGAATTAACATGTTTGGTTACATTATAGGAATTTTTTATGTATCTCTGAATTTGTGTGAACATGTTTTTTGGATTCAGATGAAGACTGTTACTGGAAAAATCGTATCTACGAAACCTGTTAATCTATCTAAAGCTGCCAAGATCTTGTCAAATTTTGTAAACTCCGACAATGGAGCTTCACAACCTGTGGCTGCTTACCTCCGCCGCGCTTCAGCAGCATTTAACGAGCTTGTATGCTCTAAAAAGCACCATATGCTGAAGAAGAAATCGTCGAAGGAAGACACATCAACTAAATCTGATACGAGTCATAAAAGTTTAGAAGAAAATAAGAAATTTGGCCAGGTTTCAGTTGAGGTTGATGAAAGCGGGGCCAGGGAAGTTGAAGGTAAATTGAGAAAAAAAAAAGAAAAAGAAGAAGGCTGAGGGTAGTTTTGGTAGTGGGGAAAACAACAACATTGAAGTTGAGTCTAAACCAAGTAACGAGACGATGAGCGAAAAAAATGAAGAAAAGAAGAGAAAGAAGAAGAAGAGGAAGAATGCAGAGGCTGACGGGGGCGAAATGCATGGGTAATTCAGTGACGCCCGAAAGGAAGAAAAGAAGGAGAACAGAAGCTGATGATTAAGCTTCAAAATCCGGTGAGAATTTTGTTGCAATTTTTTAAAATTGATGAATGTGATTTTACTCTTGAGCAATTGTTTAGCTTCCAGGCATTTTTTTATGGTTATAAACAGCTTTTGTGATTACTGTTGTTTATTTTCTTGTAGGAATCAATTTTCAATGTTGTTGTGTCCATCAATCAAGCCTCTTTTGACTCTCTTTGATTCATAGAAATGGACTTAGCTTTAGATAGTCAGGAATTTGACCATCTCACCAGTAGTAAAGGTAGCTGTTTAGAAGCTTGTATGCTTGTGTCTATGAAATGGATCCCTAAAAAGAAATATTTCTAGTGAACTCTCATTTATGTTGCTAAGAATCATTGCTCTTTCTATACAATTAAGAAGCTATTCTCAATTTTAATCAGTCAATCAAGAAAGGGAGTTTAAATTTGTATCAGTCTAAAAAAATAAAAACAAAAGGTTGCTGTAGTGCTTGATCTCTGTAGTGGCTGTTTGGTTCGCATAGTTTATTTTAGATGAATTGAAATATGAGTTGAAATTAGGAAATGAATAAAATCCTTCAAAATCCATATAGCTTCTTTAGTTGGTAAATCATAAATGAGTCGTCTTCCTTTTAACCCTATGAAGTGGGTGTTGGAATTGCTTACTATATGAGTTTTTTAAAAGGATTTTTTTTTAAATTATTTCAAGTAGCTTTTGCGACGGGAAAAACCGATAAATCAATAATTTAGTTTTAAAAAGTGTTTGACTTGGCTTATTAAAAAGTCATTTAAAAAAGATTAGTTTGGTAATTGTAGGTTTAAAAAACCAGAAGCTATTAAAATGTTCATTTAAAAAAGGGTTTTTAAAAAATGAATAGTTTGCTAATTGTAGGTTTAAAAAACTTGAAGCTAATAAAAAAAAGTCATTTTTATGACTTTTAAAGGAAAAGAATTTTAGCTCATTCAAACGGTTTTTTAACTTTGGTTTTTTCAATAAGTATATATGTTATTTTGAAACTCCATCCCAACACCCTCAAACACCAAAGTAGAAGATGACAATGTTTATGTTTCTTTCATTAATGAAGGAACGATTACAAGAAGAATCTCATAATAAAATTTACCGGAACGATTACAAGAAGATTCATAATAAAAATTACCAAAAGTGAACATTAGTAACTTGGTCATCAACTTCTTTGAGTTCTTGCTAATGGTCTCCTCCCTACTATGACCGTTTAAAGAAACAAACTTACATAACAAATTCCATCAAATGGGATATGAGAGTAGTGATGCAAAAGAGGCGATCAATCAAAGTTATATTCGTGTTCGTTTGTTTAGCATCAAACTTGTTCACAGCGGTCAACGAACACAAACCGCACAAAATTTCTTGTTCATGATCGTTCATTAAGGAATTGAACATGTGCAAAAAGCGGTTCACGAACACAAATGAACATAACTATTTTGTTTTTAAAATAATATTTTCAATCCCAGATATTAGAAACAACACCTTAACTAATATAAAGTTAAACACTTGACTTTTTTTTTGAACGGCGATTTCATTAACAACACTCCACTAGCAAGGCGCTAGGGGCAAACAAACAAAACAAAAGGAGAACTTACATATTAAAATTACACCAATCTTCCCATTTCAAGTCCCCCCATTTACCTGTATTTTTAACCCAAATATAACTCAAACATTTGATCTCTTTTATAATCGTCGGTATAAAAGCTTTTTTCTTCTCGAACACCGTCTCATTTCGACTCTTCCATAGACACCAACAAGCTGTGAAGTTAAACACTTGACTTCATAATTAGAAACATAATTATCCCAATACAATACCTAAATTTAAAAATAGTAATCATAAACATAATTAATTTAAAATAAGGTCTCAAACTTTTAAGTTTCAAATAACTAGGTTTTTAACAAGAAATACGGTTGAAATGACTACGGTTTCATTTTAAATAAATGAGCATAATGTACATATTACCGAACATTCACGGGCGTAATTGAATGAACGCAACCTATGTTCATGTTCGTTTGTTTAATTAATCGAACTGAATTTCTTGTTCGTGTTCATTCATTTATTAAACGAACGAAAATAAACAAAATTCCCGCCAAATGGTTCACGAATAGTTCGCCCAACGTCCGATTCGTTTACAACCCTATCTGAAAGGGTGAGATGAAGACAAAGCTCACCTCTATCCAAATTGAGAAAGATGTGATTCTTAGAGAGACCTCCGACTTAGGGAAAACTCTTCACATACAAGAAAAACAAGTTGCAAACAGTACGAGGTGTTGGTTACTCTACTATATATGGATGATTCGTATCTGATCAGAGTATTTCGAACATATTGAAATTTGTAATTAGATAAGATAGATGATAATTGTCAAGAACAGGATGCCCTAACTATGAAAATTAGTTTGCAAAAAAAATCGCATCTTGCAACTCTTTGTGAAAACACTATATAATTACGATTATCTAAATGCTTATGTTATACAGTTGCATCAACAAGTCTACACTATTATATTCATAAAGTTAGCACTCATAAACAAAGTTGTCGCCGAACAAAGTTTATGCCAACGAACCAAGTTATTGTGTCGTCTGACCAACTAGGCAACTTTGCTACTAATGGTCAACTTTGCTAATGAGCATTCACAGTTGAAGTATAATTTCTTCTTATGCTTTGATTACTACCGAAAGACTAAGTTGTTACAGACATTCACATTGCTTCAATCATTACCGTAGATCACTTTCATAGCAAAATCACTATAGCTCGATCATCACCATGGTCTTTGCTCATTGGACCCTACCACAGTCCACCATCGGTCGGATTCACTACCGGGGGCTGCCCTCGGACCTCCATTCAACTACCAAGAAAACTTAATTTCAGAAGTAGAAACACTGTTAAATGGATGTGAGCTTTATATCTCCTAATTTTCTTTACATGTTGGCACAATGTTTTCATAACATATTAGCATGCATATTATTTGCATATCAATAAATACCATTAATTTTTTTTTTACTAAAAAGTTAGATTATAAGATTTGAAATGAACCAGACCCATTTGGGTCAGCTCATACCGGATGCATCTACCTAGCTGCCTAAGAGACAAGTCTCCAAGCCCAAACGACTAGAAGATTGAATCATTTGCAAGTAACTCTCCATTTTCCCCGTCACTTTCTCCAGTTTCATACACGCATGGCAACACATTGGAGACTTGCCTATTGAGCCGTTAGATAGATGCATCTAGTCTAGAAGTTTTTATACTTTCATTCATGGTTTCCAAAATTTCGGTATGTCTTTGCTGGCAAATCGATAAATCGATAAATACAAATACAGTAGAAACTCGATAAATTAATACTCGATTATTTAATAAACTCTCTAAGATAATATTTTTTGTCGGTCCCGACTCGGGAATATGGTGCTAAATTAATAATTCGCTAAAATTATAAGATAATACATTTTTGATAATTTCTTTAAACCCCATATAAAATATAAATTAATAATTCCTTATATATAGCATATTACATGAATGATTTATGAAGGTTTTTTGAAAAATGACTCAATTGTCATTTGTTTTTTGTTGAAATCAATTTCCCCTTGAATCTCGTCTCTAATTTTCCTTAGCATGGTAAGAACTTCTGGTGTTGTTTTCTCATAGCTCAACAAGAAATTGTTCAATGTGATTGCCGCTTTAAAAGCTTCGTTTCGCGAAGGGGGCTCCATTGTAGAACTTTCATCATCTTCTTCATCGATATCATCTTTATTAATTCCAATAACGCTTTCAATAATTTCTTCATCGGTCAACAACTGTGCAACTACATTTTCTTCTGGGTGAGTCAGAACATCTTCAACATCCATTGCATTACGATAACCCAACTCTTTGATCAAATTCTGGAGTTCTTGAGTGCTTTCACCACCTTCATCTGAGTTCTCAAAAGTCTTGTTATCTGTTGATCGAAGTTTACAATGACGAAAGCAGATCGCAATTGTATTTACACGAACATCCATAGTCCATGCTGAAATTGCAAGATTGAAGGTTTCTTTCAAATTGGGTCGTTCGTTTGATATATATGCATTGTATACAATAATTAAGTGGAAGTTTGAAAGGTGTTTGTAAATAAGTATTCTACTATAAATTAATAAAATATTAATTAATAATTATTAATTTATCGATTAATTAATAACTTTTTAATTAATAAATTTTGGTGGTCCTAAATGTATTATTTTATAGAGTTGCTACTGTATAATGAAACCAAATTATTAATCATTCGAATTTTAAATGTATTATCTTATAATTTTAGCGAAAAAAAGCTTAACAATATCAACATGAATCTAAACAATGCAAAAGTTTAATAATATACGCAACAAACTCAATTTCAATCTCAAGAAGAAGAGATCGATCACCCGCTTCTGTTCAAAATATCTCTACAAGATTTCTCCGTCGGCTTCAGCAACCTATAAACAAACCCTCCGGCAACTGCTCCGATGATCGGTCCGAAAATATACGCCCAAATTCCATTGAATTTCCACTTCACAATAGCCGGTCCAAGACTTCTTGCAGGGTTCATTGATGCTCCAGAAATCGGCCTAAAAATTTGATCAATTAATTAACTTATATTTTCCTCAAGATTAAATTAATTTAATTAAAAATTATATTAGTAAAAGTAAAGATCTGCTATACGTACCCTCCCACAAAGACATTTAACATAATGGTCATTCCAACTACAATCCCTCCATGCTTTTTGATCTGCAATTGCAACTAAACATTAAATACCTAATTGCATTGTTAAAATGAAGAAAATTAATCCATTTAATTTTAACTAACAAACATAACTAGTGTTTATATGATCATTAACAATAAGAAAACATACCGCACGATGGTCGTTACTAGCGCCAGAAATAACAAACATAAGGATAAACGTTATGATTATTTCAACGACAAACGACTGTATGGTTGAACCCGCCGGTGTGGTACCAAAATACGCATCAGAAGTCACGTTCATGATCAACGAGAACATTCCGCTTGCAAGAATCGACCCAAACAGTTGGGACACTATATAAAACGCCAGCTGCAGATATATATATACACATAACTTTACACAATGATCACAAAAAAAAATGTGGAAATTTACACATAATAATCAACCGGCTACATTCCTTGGCATTAAAGGCATAATACATGCCATAAACATATGAAACTAATGACGTATTGAGAACTTGAATTTGTTTTATTGATTAAAAGAAACATGCTAATGAAAATTGCTTGTCGTTCTCACATTCCACTCCCCCTTTTTACAAAGCGCGGGTCCGATATCCGGATCTTTGGATCCGTTTTCTACTCCACGTATATATACAGTTTAACCCTAGTAACCCTAATTTTTGGCACCGAACGAACACCCTTTCAGCCGTCACTCTCCATCTCCATCTCCATCAATCGCATACTTGTTCAAGCTTGAAATTGAAGATTCAAGATGCTTAAAGATTAATCGAACACCCTACAGGTATGGTCTTAAAGATTCTGCATCATTCCCTCTTCTTTGTTTCCTGTAGCATGGATTCGTTCACAAACCCAATCGATGTTCATTCTTCATATTTTATCTAACCCCCCTCAGTCGATGAGTATGGCTTCTCTGTGAAATTATTGTAGATTTCAGCTTATAGGGTGTATTTTATTTGATAACATGCGCATTTTAGTTATGATTGGATCTGCAATTGTAGTTGTAGTGCAGCTTTTTTGTTGTGTTAGCTGTTAGATGTTCGCTGTTAGCTGTGTGGAATTTGTTAGTTAGTTCTTTGTGATAATCGTGATTGATTTTGGGGAATTAGTGTGTATTTCTTGTGTTAGCAAAAAAGAGCTTCTTGACATCATCATGAGAAGAAAAGTTATGGTTAATCACATATATTTTTTTTCTTAATTTTAACACTTAATATCTTATTCATATTAATCCAAAACGTATACCTTGTCTCTTGACTCTCTTCAAAAAAACTCTCAACTATATATTTGTCTTAAAACAGAAGTCCCTGATTTGTGTCACAAGGCAGCGGTTGAATTGAGTTTTATTAGAATAAGTTTGCTACTAAGTCTAAGGTATTGGTTGGGGGTTGGCACAAACAGTGGCACACATATTTAGTAATATCACCTAATAAACAACTTATTCTACCATTTAAATAGCTTTCCTTATAAAGGAATAATCTTCCACTTTTAACATGGTTGAATAAGGTTTTTCATGTAGGATGCATCGTTGGTTCTAATATTATCTAAATATTTGTTTGTTGTCCAAAAGTTGTTTATTCATGTTTAGTAAGGATGAACCTGATTATTTTTTTCGTTACGTATCTTGAGTTACAATAACCCTTATTTCATGCGAGTGGTAAAAATTTATTCATATGCCTAAGATTTTGATTAATTTCTGTCAACTTTAGATATGTTTTTTCCTGATATATATGAGTTTGTATAAAAGGTATATTGTTAGCATCAACAGTTATGTGTTGGAAGTTTTACCTTCCTTTACACTATAGATTTCTAGCTTATCATTTGGTTTTTAATTTTGTGTAGGTTGGTTCCCGTTGCTGTTTTATAGATCTGCGATTTCAATATGAAGGTATGTGTAGCTTCTTTTCTAATATATTAATTGTTTGGGTTTCAGTTTACTCATTATGATTTGGCTTTTGTCTGTTTATATTTTCTGTTATAGTTCATCTCATCATACTCATTTTGCAAACGGGTCGAAAATGAAATTCTGGCATGTCTTCTGTTGACAATATAGGCCCCATATATAATGTTGTGAGTTATACCAATTGTCATACGTTTGTACACCTGATGGCAATGTACATAAAAAACTAATATTCTGTAAAATCACTATCCATTGCCTTGTAAATAGGGGATAACAGTTGGCCCAGATGCAACAAAACAACTATATATTTGTGTAAATATATCCTTTGTGAAATTACAACCCATTATCGTGCAGTTAAGGGATAACAATCAATTAAGATGCACCACAACAGTTATAACATGTCAAACATCTTTCCATAATCCATACCATATTCCATAAAACACTATCAACTGTTAAATTTCTAGATTAGCACTTCAATATAGTTAATAGTTACGTTAAAAACTATTATTAATCACAATCTTCTATTCATAACAAATACAATTACATTATTGCAAGTCCTGAATAAGCATCTTCTAATTGAATTTCTAGCTTAGCACTTCAATAAATAGTTTTTCTTGAATTTTCATATAGATCGTCTTCTAATTTGTGTGTGAAGAGGAGTTTGCGACTTAATATTCTTGTGTATCACGGGAAAAAGTTGATGTCAGCTTTCACAATAGTAGACCCATTCTTGCTGCTGAAAGTGTTATTCAGGTACTCATTTAGTCAATTTTACACATTTAATGCATTTTTTTAGTAGAAAAATTCACTTGTTTAGCCTTTTTTAATTATAAAGTGTTAGAGTGTAGGGATGATCCTATAAAGTCACATCTTTGCCATTGCCGTTGTTATAGAACTTTTTTTCCACCGGTTTGACTGATTTACCCTTGATAAAATGATGATATGACAACAATATTTCTCGTAAGATATAGATATGCGGGGTTTTGTTAACCTTTCAAGATAAATGTTTTTTTCTCCAACCCCTTTCTCTTCCGATTTGGTATGATTTTGGAAAAAATGCATTAGGTTTCTGCCCAAGTCTCAAGTTTTTTCCACCGTTTCACTCATATTACACTTTGGCATTAAGCCAAATTTTAGATTGATTACAATTTGAGATGCAATTGAATCGAGTAGCAAATACCAACCACAAATTCAATACTAAAACCGATTAAAAAAAACTGATTTGAATTGCTTTTGTAAAGGGTGGAATCTGGATTTGGAACCTATAATTCTGTTTTGAAAGTTCACTATATGAAGATTCGTATCGGCTTTCGTGATTTCAACTATATGGCTTTTCTATTAGATTTACACGTTTTGAATTTGTTAAGGGCTTAACCCTTTATTTGTTAACCCATATCAAGAAAACAATTGTTAAGAGCTATAATCCACACAAGCCTGACAAGATATTTTTGTATATTTAGATCAAGAGTTGAAGCATATCACTTATAGGATGTTGTTAATATGTTACAAGGATCGTGGGAAATAAAAGTTTTACAGTTGAATGTTTGTGTAGAGTTTTGTTTCTTTCGATTAGGGGTTTCAAGATGAACTAGATTCTGAATAAACAAGTTGAGAACACCGGTATGTGATGTATGCATGTGAGATTGTTATCAACCTTAATCGACCCAAACCGACCAAACCGAAAATTTTGATCTTTAGTTGTTAGAATCCTGACCACCAAAAAGTTAGTGAAATTTGAAGTAGTTAACATGTTTGGTTACATTTTAGGATTTTTTATGTATCTCTGAATTTGTGTGAACATGTTGTTTGGAGTCAGATGAAGTTCATCTGTTACTGGAAAAATCGTATCTACGAAACCTGTTAATCTATCTAAAGCTGCCAAGATCTTGTCGAATTTTGTAAACTCTGACAATGGAGCTTCACAACCTGTGGCTGCTTACGTCCGGCGCGCTTCTGCAGCATTTAACGAGCTTGTATACTCTAAAAAGCACCATATGCTGAAGAAGAAATCGTCAAAGGAAGACACTTCAACTAAATCTAAATCTGATACGAGTCAAAGAAGAAATCGTCAAAAGAAGAGAAAGAAGAAGAAGAGGAAGAATGCAGAGGCTGACGGGGGCGAAATGGGTAATTCAGTGACGCCTGAAAGGAAGAAGAGAAGGAGAACTGAATCTGATGATTAAGCTTCAAGATCTGGTGGGAATTTTGTTGCAATTTTTTAAACTTGATGAATGTGATTTTACTATTGAGCAATTGTTTAGCTTCCAGGCATTTTTTTATGGTTATAAACAGCTTTTGTGATTACTGTTGTTTATTTTCGTGTAGGAATCAATTTTCAATGTTGTTGTGTCCGTCAATCAAGCTCTTTTGACTCTTTGATTCATAGAAATGGACTTATCTTTAGATAGTCAGGAAATTGACCATCTCACCAACAGTAAAGGTAGCTGTTTAGAAGCTTGTATGCTTGTGTCTATGAATGGATCCCTAATATTATCTAGTGAACTCTCATTTATGTTTCTAAGAATCATTGCTCTTTCTATCAAACAAAGGGTTCGATATTCTCATTGTGGAGAAGATCTCTTTATACAATTAAGATGCTATTCTCAATCTTAATCAGTCAATCAAGAAAGGGAGTTTAAATTTATATCAGTCTATTTAAATTTAAACAATAGGTTACTGTAGTGCTTGATCTCTGTAGTGGCTGTTTGGTTCGCATAGTTTATTTTAGATGAATTGAAATATGAGTTGAAATTAGGAAATGAATGAACTCCTTCAAAATCCATATAGCTTGTTTAGTTGGTAAATGAGTCGTCTTTCTTTTTAACCCTATGAAGTGGATGTTTGGGATTGCTTACTATTTGACTTTTTCAAAAGGAACTTTTAGAAATTATTTGAAGTAGCTTTCGCGACGGGGAAAACCGATAAGTCAATAAGTTAGTTTTAAAAAGTGTTTGACTTGGCTTATTAAAAAGTCATTTAAAAAGAGTAGTTTGGTAATTGTAGGTTAAAAAAACCATAAGCTATTAAAAATGTCATTTAAAAAAGAGTTTTAAAAAAATGAATAGTTAGCTAGGTTTAAAAAGCTTGAAGCTAATAAAAAAAGTCAGTTTTTTATGACTTTTAAATGAAAAGAATTTTAGCTCATTCAAACGGTTTTTTAACTTATTGGTTTTTTCAATAAGTCTATACGTTATTTTGAAACTCCATCCCAACACCCTCAAACACCAAACTAGAAGATAACAATGTTTATGTTTCTTTCATTAATGAAGAAACGATTACAAGAAGAATCTCAAAATAAAATTTACCGGAACGATTACAAGAAGATTTATAATAAAATTTACCAAAAGTGAACATTAGTAACTTGGTCATCAACTTCTTTGAGTTCATGCTAATGGTCTCCTCGCTACTATGACCGTTTAAACAAACAAACTTACATAACAAATTCCATCAAATGGGATATGAGAGTAGGGATGCAAAAGAGGCGATCAATCAAAGTTATATTCATGTTCGTTTGTTGAGCATCAAACTTGTTCACAACGGTCCATGAACACAAACCAAACAAAATTTCTTGTTCATGATCGTTCATTAAGGAATTGAACATGTGCACAAAGCGGTTCACGAACACAAATGAACATAACTATTTTGTTTTTTAAATAATATTTTTAATCCCAGATATTAGGAACAACACCTTAACTAATATAAAGTTAAGCACTCGACTTCATAATTACAATACATAAATTTAAAAATAGTAATCATAAACATAATTAATTTAAAATAAGGTCTCAAACTTTTAAGCTTCAAATAACTAGGTTTTTAACAAGAAATAAGGTTGAAATGACTACGGTTTCTATTTAAATAAATGAACATAAATGGACATATTACCGAACATTCACGGGCGTAATTGAATGAACGGAATTTTTTGTTCGTGTTCATTCATTTATTAAACGAACGAAAGTAAACAAAATTCCCGCCGAATGGTCCACAAATAGTTCGCCCAACGTCCCGTTGTTTACAATCCTATCTGAAAGGGTGAGATGAGACAAAGTCACCTCTATCCAAATAGAGAAAGATGCGATTCTTAGAGAGACCTCCGACTTAGGGAAAGCTCTTCACATACAAGAAAAATAAGTTGCAAACAGTACGGGGTGTTGGTTACTCTACTATATATGGATGATTCATATCTGGTCAAAGTATTCCGGACATACTGAAATTTGTAATTAGATAAGATAGAAAATAATTGTCAAGAACATGATGCCCTTACTATGAAAATTAGTTTGCAAAAAAAAATTGTATCTTGCAACTCTTTGTGAAAACATAACTAATTATGATTATCTAAATGCTTATGTTATACAGTTGCATCAGCAACAAGTCTACAATATTATATTCATAAAGTTAGCACTCATAAACAAAGTTGTTGCTGAATAAAGTTTATGCCAACGAACAAAGTTATTGCGCCGTCGATGACCAACTTGATAACTTTGGTACTGATGGTCAACTTTGGTAATGAGCATTCACAGTTGAAGTATAATTACTTCTTATGCTTTGATTACTACCGAAAAACTAAGTTGCTACAGACATTCACATTTCTTCCAATCATTACCTTGGTAGAGCATTTCCATAGCAAGCTCACTATAGCTCGATCATCACCATGGGCTTTGCTCATTAGACCCTGCCACAGTCCACCATCGGTGGGATTCACTACCGGGGGCTGCCCTCGGACCTCCATTCAACTACCAAGAAAACTTAATTTCAGAAGTGGAAACACTGTTAAATGGATGTGAGCTTTATATCTCCTAATTTTCTTTACATGTTGGCACAATGTTTTCATAACATATTAGCATGCATATTATTTGCATATCAATAAAAATCATTAATTTTTTTTACTAAAAAGTTAGATTATAAGATTTAAAATGAACCAGACCCTTTTGGGTCAGCTCATACCGGATGCATCTACCTAGCGGCCTAAGAGACAAGTCTCCAAGCCCAAACGACTAGAAAATTGAATCATTTGCAAGCAACTCTCCATTTTCCCCGTCACTTTTTCCATTTTCATACACGCATGCAACACACTGGAGACTTGCCTATTGAGCCGTTAGATAGATGCATCTAATCTACCGAAGGAGGTCTGGTCTAGAAGTTTTTATACTTTCATTCATGGTTTCCAAAATTTCGGTATGTCTTTGCTGGCAAATCGATAAATCGATAAATACAAATACAGTAGAAACTCGATAAATTAATACTCGATTATTTAATAAACTCTCTAAGATAATATTTTTTGTCGGTCCCGACTCGGGGATAGGGTGCTAAATTAATAATTCGCTAAAATTATAAGATAATACATTTTTGATAATTTCTTTAGACCCCATATAAAATATAAATTAATAATTCCTTATATATAACATTTTACATGAATGATTTGTGAAGGTTTCTTGAAAAATGACTCAGTTATCATTTGTTTTTTGTTGAAATCAATTTACCCTTGAAACTCGTCTCTAATTTTTCTTAGCATGGTAAGAACTTCTGGTGTTGTTTTCTCATAGCTCAACAAGAAATTGTTCAATGTGATTGCCGCTTTAAAAGCTTCGTTTCGCGAAGGGGGCTCCATTGTAGAACTTTCATCATCTTCTTCATCGATATCATCTTTATTAATTCCAATAACGCTTTCAATAATTTCTTCATCGGTCAACAACTGTGCAACTACATTTTCTTCTGGGTGAGTCAGAACATCTTCGACATCCATTGCATTTCGATAACCCAACTCTTTGATCAAATTCTGGAGTTCTTGAGTGCTTTCACCACCTTCATCTGAGTTCTCAAAAGTCATGTTATCTGTTGATCGAAGTTTACAATGACGAAAGCAGTTCGCAATTGTATTTGCACGAACATCCATAATCCATGCTGAAATTGCAAGATTGAAGGTTTCTTTCAAATTGGGCCGTTCGTTTGATATACATGCATTGTATACAATAATTAAGTGGAAGTTTGAAAGGTGTTTGTAAATAAGTATTCTACTATAAATTAATAAAATATTAATTAATATATAAATTAATAATTATTAACTTATCGATTAATTAATAACTTTTTTAATTAATAAATTTTGATGGTCCTAAATGTATTATTTTTAATTAATAAATTTTGATGGTCATAAATGTATTATTTTATAGAGTTGATACCGTATAATGAAACCAAATTATTAATCATTCGAATTTTAATAAAATAAAAACACCCCAAATTACTACGAAAGAAAGCTTAACAATATCAACATGAATCTAAACAATGCAAAAGTTTAATAATATACGCAACAAACTCAATTTCAATCTCAAGAAGAAGAGATCGATCACCCGCTTCTGTTCACAATATCTCTAAAAGATTTCTCCGTCGGCTTCAGCAACCTATAAACAAACCCTCCGGCAACTGCTCCGATGATCGGTCCGAAAATATACGCCCAAATTCCATTGAATTTCCACTTCACAATAGTCGGTCCAAGACTTCTTGCAGGGTTCATTGATGCTCGAGAACTCGGCCTAAAAATTTGATCAATTAATTAACTTATATTTTCCTCAAGATTAAATTAATTTAATTAAAAATTATATTAGTAAAAGTAAAGATCTGCTATACGTACCCTCCCACAAAGACATTTAACATAATGGTCATTCCAACTACAATCCCTCCATGCTTTTTTATCTGCAATTGCAACTAAACATTAAATACCTAATTGCATTGTTAAAATGAAGAAAATTAATCCATTTAATTTTAACTAACAAACATAACTAGTGTTTATATGATCATCATTAACAATAAGAAAACATACCGCCCGATGGTCGTTACTAGCGCCTGAAATAACAAACATAAGGATAAACGTTATGATTATCTCAACGACAAACGATTGTATGCTTTTTTATCTGCATGTCCGCTCGAGTGATCAAATTGCCGATCTCCTCACTAAATCTTTAGGGGCCAAACAACTCAACAACCTCTTGATCAAGATGGGTGTTCGTGATCTCCACACTCCATCTTGAGGGGGAGTGAAAGAGTTTGTGTCATATTAGGAGTCTTAAGGGTCGAGATATAGGTTTATCACATTGGTTTATCTTTATCTCCTATTTGTTTAAGTTTGATGCTTATCCTTTTGTATCTCCTATTTAAACTCTTTCCCGATGTAATCAGTTGCTCAATTCGAATAACAAGAAAGACTTCTGATATCATATTTGTTAGGTATAGCAAGGGAAATTCTTTAGGTTTTGAGAACACCTAAACACTTGGTATCACATGATTGATATGACTTGTCTTGGCTTGCCTTTGAAACACACGAGAATTATGAGTAGAGGTCCAACATAAAATTAGTGTAAATTAGTAAATTTTTACACAGATTCCATTATGACACGGGTGTTATCGTTTAATATTAATCAGGAAGCCAAAATTAGCACAATAATACACACAAATATTACCTTCGAAATCCTTTGTAAAAATGTGGAAATTTACACATAATAATCAACCGGCTACATTCCTTGGCATTAAAGGCATAATACATGCCATAAACATATGAAACTAATGACGTATTGAGAACTTGAATTTGTTTTATTGATTAAAAGAAACATGCTAATGAAAATTGCTTGTCGTTCTCACATTCCACTCCCCCTTTTTACAAAGCAAAGCGCGGGTCCGATATCCGGATCTTTGGATCCGTTTTCTACTCCACGTATATATACAGTTTAACCCTAGAAACCCTAATTTTTGGCACCGAACGAACGAACACCCTTTCAGCCGTCACTCTCCATCTCCATCTCCATCAATCGCATACTTGTTCAAGCTTGAAATTGAAGATTCAAGATGCTTAAAGATTAATCGAACACCCTACAGGTATGGTCTTCTTTGTTTCCTGCCGCCGATTCTACTTCAAATCAATGAGTTTGCCTTTGTAGCATGGATTCGTTCACAAACCCAATCGATGTTCATTCTTCATATTTTATCTAACCCCCTTCAGTCGATGAGTATGGCTTCTCTGTGAAATTATTGTAGATTTCAGCTTATAGGGTGTATTTTATTTGATAACATGCGCATTTTAGTTATGATTGGATCTGCAATTGTAGTTGTAGTGCAGCTTTTTTGTTGTGTTAGCTGTTAGATGTTCGCTGTTAGCTGTGTGGAATTTGTTAGTTAGTTCTTTGTGATAATCGTGATTGATTTTGGGGAATTAGTGTGTATTTCTTGTGTTAGCAAAAAAGAGCTTCTTGACATCATCATGAGAAGAAAAGTTATGGTTAATCACATATATTTTTTTTCTTAATTTTAACACTTAATATCTTATTCATATTAATCCAAAACGTATACCTTGTCTCTTGACTCTCTTCAAAAAAACTCTCAACTATATATTTGTCTTAAAACAGAAGTCCCTGATTTGTGTCACAAGGCAGCGGTTGAATTGAGTTTTATTAGAATAAGTTTGCTACTAAGTCTAAGGTATTGGTTGGGGGTTGGCACAAACAGTGGCACACATATTTAGTAATATCACCTAATAAACAACTTATTCTACCATTTAAATAGCTTTCCTTATAAAGGAATAATCTTCCACTTTTAACATGGTTGAATAAGGTTTTTCATGTAGGATGCATCGTTGGTTCTAATATTATCTAAATATTTGTTTGTTGTCCAAAAGTTGTTTATTCATGTTTAGTAAGGATGAACCTGATTATTTTTTTCGTTACGTATCTTGAGTTACAATAACCCTTATTTCATGCGAGTGGTAAAAATTTATTCATATGCCTAAGATTTTGATTAATTTCTGTCAACTTTAGATATGTTTTTTCCTGATATATATGAGTTTGTATAAAAGGTATATTGTTAGCATCAACAGTTATGTGTTGGAAGTTTTACCTTCCTTTACACTATAGATTTCTAGCTTATCATTTGGTTTTTAATTTTGTGTAGGTTGGTTCCCGTTGCTGTTTTATAGATCTGCGATTTCAATATGAAGGTATGTGTAGCTTCTTTTCTAATATATTAATTGTTTGGGTTTCAGTTTACTCATTATGATTTGGCTTTTGTCTGTTTATATTTTCTGTTATAGTTCATCTCATCATACTCATTTTGCAAACGGGTCGAAAATGAAATTCTGGCATGTCTTCTGTTGACAATATAGGCCCCATATATAATGTTGTGAGTTATACCAATTGTCATACGTTTGTACACCTGATGGCAATGTACATAAAAAACTAATATTCTGTAAAATCACTATCCATTGCCTTGTAAATAGGGGATAACAGTTGGCCCAGATGCAACAAAACAACTATATATTTGTGTAAATATATCCTTTGTGAAATTACAACCCATTATCGTGCAGTTAAGGGATAACAATCAATTAAGATGCACCACAACAGTTATAACATGTCAAACATCTTTCCATAATCCATACCATATTCCATAAAACAATATCCTTCGGTTAAATTTCTAGATTAGCACTTCAATATAGTTAATAGTTACATTAAAAACTATTATTAATCACAATCTTCTATTCATAACAAATACAATTACATTATTGCAAGTCCTGAATAAGCATCTTCTAATTGAATTTCTAGCTTAGCACTTCAATAAATAGTTTTTCTTGAATTTTCATATAGATCGTCTTCTAATTTGTGTGTGAAGAGGAGTTTGCGACTTAATTTTCTTGTGTATCACGGGAAAAAGTTGATGTCAGCTTTCACAATAGTAGACCCATTCTTGCTGCTGAAAGTGTTATTCAGGTACTCATTTAGTCAATTTTACACATTTAATGCATTTTTTTAGTAGAAAAATTCACTTGTTTAGCCTTTTTTAATTATAAAGTGTTAGAGTGTAGGGATGATCCTATAAAGTCACATCTTTGCCAGTAAATGTAATTACGTCATTACCTTCTCTGTTCGTAATGCATGTGATAGGTTATTCCGAGGGTTGAAGATCGACTTACAGAGTGAAGGAACAGGTAAGTAACATCACAATGATATGTAAAAGAATGCTAAAATGAATCTTCTCTTCTTCTGCAGAATCTCAAATCATATCCTGTATTTTGGCATTGTACCTTCTGTCCGATGATTTTACTATTTATCAAACTCGTTTGGCAGTTTTTTTGTTACTTTAATAACGTGGGTAGTAACGTGGGTAGTTTATTTACGTGGGTAGTTTTTGCTTAAAACATGTCGAAATCTAACATTTTTGGTAATTCGAAAATAAAAGTCAAAGAACGGTTTTTGATGATGCAATTTTTGACGTCACAAGGCCTAAATAACCATATTACGGTTTTAAAACTGTCGACTTTACACGACTCGGATCAAAAGTTGATGAAGTTGAACGGCCGAGATCAAAAGTACATGGGTAAAACTGCCCAAAAAACCGCCTTTGACCCTTACGGCGTCAATGTTAAGTATAATATAATTTATTGGCCAGTAGATGATTCATATTCATGTTCCGTACTTCTGTTGCTTATATTTTGATTGCCTTCCCCTTTTTTTTTCTAGGGTTTCTGAATTCCGATAACCGACGACCAACTCCTCCTCCAATTTCCACCGGAAAATCATGAGGACTGCTCCTAATAAGAACAGGAGAAAGCGTCCGCGTTCCTCACGGCATCAAGATCCCGATCATTCATCACATGATCCAGTCTCGCACCGTTCCCCTTCAACTCCGGATCCAAATCACAACCAACAATCACCCACGGGTAAGCAACCAGTTTTCACTTCATACATCGACACCCCTAATTTACCCCCTAAAGTGAAACTACTATGTGAAATCGTCGCAAATACCCCGTCGTTAGAAGTAGATAGGGTTTTAGATGATACCGGAATCAGGATCTGTACGGAAGACGTTGAAGACGTGCTTAAACTATCTTACGCGTACCCCGCCGTCGCCGTTAAGTTTTTCCGGTGGTCAGGGTATCAATTGAACGACAGACACAGTCCTTACGCTTGGAATTTGATAATCGATATGTTAGGTAAACACTGTTTGTTTGATGCAATGTGGAACGCTATCAAGTCAATGGAGAAAGAAGGAATGCTTTCTCTGGCTACTTTTGCTTCTGTTTTTGGTAGTTATGTTATGGCTGATAAGGTGAAAGATGCTCTGTTGGCATTTGAAGTAATGGAACAGTATGGCTGTTCATCTGATATAGTAGCTTTAAACTCACTTTTCAGTGCAATTTGTAGAGATGGAAAAACTGTTGATGCGAAAGATTTTTTAAAAATTGTCAAGGCTAAAGTCAAGCCGGATGCTGATACGTATGCAATTTTGTTGGAGGGTTGGGAAAAGGAACAAGATGCGGTTAACGCTAGAAGAACTTTTGACGACATGGTAGGTGAAATCGGATGGGATCCTAACAATTTCCCTGCTTATGATTCGTTTTTGAACGCTTTGCTTAAGGGTTCTGGTGGACTGCGGGAGGCTATGAGGTTTTTTAACATATTGAAGGATAGAGGGTGTTATCCAGGGATTAGGTTTTTTAAAGCTGCGTTAAACGAGTGTGTAGCAAACTGTGACATAGAGGCTGCTAAACTGCTCTGGGATTCGATGAGTGTGCTTGATGATTGTAAACCCGACATTGAATTGTATAATTCAATGATTTGTTTGTATTCGAATGTTCAGGATGTTGATCTAGCTACAAGGATGTTTGATGAGATGGTTTTCAATCATGGGGTGTTTCCTGATTCTCAAACTTATAACATTTTACTTCAGTTATTGATGGAGAACATGAAGTTAAAAGAAGCGCAGCAGATATTTACCGAAATGGTTAAAAACGAGTTTGTTCCAACACATGCCAATTGCTGTTTGGCAGTTAGGGTGTTTTTAGGTGGTGGGGATCCTTACACTGCGATTAAAGTTTGGAGATGTATGATTGAGAATTACGATTTTGACCTTGAGGACACAGGAAACCTTTTGGTTGGTGGGTTACGTGATCTTAATCGTGTTCCTGAAGCAGTGAAGTATGCAGATGATATGTTAGATCGACGGATCAAATTGACCACTGCCACTTTGGCAAGATTGAGGCAGGGTCTTGCAAAAGCCGGAAAGGGGGCCGTTTATGATGAATTTCTGAAGAAATGGGAGCTTCAGGAAGTTCGTTGCTCATGAGCGTTTCACATTTCACATATGATTGTTTCTCATTCCAGAAAAATTTTGCTTTGGCAGGATGTTATATGCAAAAGAAGCCCTATGATAGATAACTGTTGGGTCTCTTTAGAGTACATTTTTATGTTTAGCCCTAGATTGTAGGTCTTGTATGGGAAAACCAAATCTTGTTTGATAAAATGGTGCAGTTGGTTGGATTTGGAAGCCTATATTGTTTTGCATTACATTACAGTGTTCTTTTTGTTTATCTATAAGAAAATAGTTAGAATGTTGACAAAGATCGGACGTATATGCATCGGTCACAATTCGCAAATATATACGGCAAAGAAGGTGTCTAAGCGATGCGTGCGTCTCAGGATTTTTTATATTACTATGAAAAAGAAAATAAGAGATGCATCAAACTGCTGGAATAGCTCAGTTGGTTAGAGCGTGTGGCTGTTAACCACAAGGTCGGAGGTTCAACCCCTCCTTCTAGCGATTTAATTTTTTGTTTTTTTTTCAGCGTTGCTAGGTACGGATTTGAAGAAAGTAAAATTAAGCTGTATGTTCTCTTCATGAAAATGACATATCACTAACATATAACATATATGTGCAATACAAAAATACAATGCATCATTTGGTGGCTTAGTGTACCAATATTCAAATATGAGAAACGAATTAACTATAATCTACTTATACCGTTATTGTTTAATTAGTACGGACTCGCAATGGTATTAGTACAGTATCGGTGTTCGGTATAAGATGTTGAAGCAGAGGGCATCTCCAAGCGCGAGGGGTTTTATGACATTTCTCATTAGTTGTCTTATAACTCTAATAAGTCATATAATCGTTGACATCCTTACGATACATGTATTATAAGAGTCATATAACCGCTCTTTACCCAATTCAATAATATGTTTTTAGTTGTTCGAAACTGAAGGAATGTTAATTTCCGTGTCCTTCTCATTGAAAGAGGGAGCTATAAATAGCTAATTACAAAGGCCTAATTATGCTAGGGAATTAATACAAATCAATTACAGATCCTATCTAAATATAGAGAATCAATTACAATCATGTACACTATTACACCCCCGCAGTCGAAGCGGGAGGCTCACGGATGCTGAGACTGGAGCGAAAGTCATCGAATAAAACCCGAGGGAGGCCCTTTGTAAATATGTCGGCAATCTGAAAGCGTGAGGGAACATGTAAAATGCGGACTGTGCCACGGCGAACCTGATCACGAACAAAGTGGATGTCCAGCTCAATGTGTTTGGTGCGCTGGTGTTGGACCGGATTGCCAGATAGATAAATGGCACTAATGTTATCACAGTAGACGAGTGATGCCTGGTCAAGCGGCTGATGGAGCTCAAGTAAGAGATTACGTAGCCAGCAGAGTTCGGCTACGACATTGGCGATGCCGCGGTATTCCGCCTCAGCACTGGAGCGAGAGATCGTGGTCTGACGTTTGGAAGACCAAGATAGGAGGTTATCGCCAAAGTAAACACAGTAGCCGGATGTGGAACGGCGAGTGTCCGGGCAACCAGCCCAGTCCGCATCTGTGTATGCGAGCAAAGTCGGCGCGAGTGACGGCCGGAGAGTCAAGCCATAAGAAGCGGTGCCCTGCAAATATCTAATAATGCGTTTCAAGGCATTCCAGTGGTGCAGATGAGGATCATGCATGAACATGCAGACTTGTTGAACAGCATAGGTGATGTCAGGTCTTGTGAAGGTTAAGTATTGTAAAGCCCCGGCAAGACTGCGAAACAAAGTTGGGTCTTCAAACACAGGACCCGTAGAGGCGCTTAGTTTCGGATTAGTATCAACCGGAGTGGCAACCGGATTGCATGTCTGCATGGACGCTCGTTCGATGATTTCTCGGGCATATTTCTCTTGAGAAAGAAACATTGTGTCACCAGTGCGAGTGACCGAGATGCCGAGAAAATAGCTCAGAGAACCTAAATCTTTCATAGCAAATTCCGCCGAGAGGTGCTGAAGAAGACGGGCACGAAGACTTTCAGAGGAAGTCGTTAAAATAATGTCATCGACGTAGATGAGAAGATACGCCGTGTCACAGCCCTGTTTGAGAATAAAAAGAGAGTTGTCACAGCGACTCTGTAGGAATCCCAACGTGAGAACAAAGTCTGTGAATCGCTGGTACCATGCCCGAGGGGCTTGCTTAAGTCCATATAGAGACTTCTTGAGCAAGCAAACATGGTCGGGATAATCACGGTGCCGAAATCCCATTGGTTGATACATATATACTGTCTCATTGAGATTGCCATGTAGAAAAGCATTCGAAACGTCCAATTGATTGATCTCCCAAGACTGAGATAATGCTAGAGATAGGACCGTTCGAATGGTCGCCGGCTTAACTACCGGACTAAAAGTCTCACCGCAGTCAGTGCCCACCTGTTGCGTCCTGCCATCACAAACCAAACGAGCTTTGTACCTTTCAAGGGTACCATTAGAATGAAATTTATGTTTAAATAACCATAGACTGCGAATGACATGCATATTATCCTGGCGAGGTACCAACTCCCAGGTCTCGTTTTTAATAAGAGCATTAAACTCGTCAGTCATGGCGGCTTGCCATTCCGGAGTGGACAAGGCTTCCTTCGGGTTACGAGGAATGGGGGCTATAGAAGTGGTGTGAAGGGAGAACGGGAGTTTTGGTTTATGAATGCCCGACATAGAGCGAGTGCGCATCGAGCGGGTTGGCGGAGGGGGAGGTGGCGGCGGTGTACTGCTGGTGGTTGCGGGTGGCGGGCTGGGTTCGGTGGACGATGGGGAGGAATCAGGGGTGTCGATAGTGGTGGAGGGGGTAGTTTGGTGGGACGTTGACTGAGGATGGCCAGAGGGTGACGGTGAATGGGCCGGGGTTGTAATTGGGCCAGTGTGGTGGGTCTGGGCCGATGGAGAAATAGGGTCAGAAAGAGGTTGTGGAGCTGGGGCAGTTGGCGCAGGATGGTGGAGGGGGTCCGAGATGTGAGGCCAGATCGTGGGGTGAATGGGTGATGTAAGAAAGTCATAGGTATTGGGAGGTGGGGGTTGAGCAGTGTTGCGATATGGGAAGGTGGATTCGTCAAACGTAACATGACGACAAATGATAATTTTGTTTGTGGAGATCTCAAGACACTTATAGCCACGGTGGTTGGGGGGGTACCCGAGAAAAATGCACGGGATAGAACGGGCTTGGAGTTTGTGTATAGAGTTGGGTGGTAGAAGCGGGTAGCAGAGACACCCGAAGATCCGTAAATGTGTGTATGCGGGTGTACGGTGGTAGAGGAGGGATGTGGGAGTTTTGAATGCACGTGTTTTGGCCGGTAGGATATTCAGAATGTATGTCGCCATGCTTAAGGCATGGTGCCAAAAAGTGTTGGGAAGAGAGGCTTGAGCTAAGAGGGTCCGAACAATATTGTTTATTGAACGGATGGTTCTTTCGGCTTTACCGTTTTGTGATGATGTATATGGGCATGAGAACCGAAATGACATACCACTTTGATGACAAAATTGTTCGAACGATGAATTTTGATATTCTTTGCCATTGTCACATTGAAACTGTTTAATTTTTGTTTCAAATTGAGTGGAAATGTTATTATAGAAGGAGATAAAGGTAGAGAAGACTTGAGATTTTGTAGCCAAAGGAAAAGTCCACAAAAAATTGGTAAAGTCATCGATGAAAAGTATATAATACCGGTGGCCATGGGTACTCACAATGGGTGATGTCCATAGATCACTGTGGACGATGTCAAATGGTTTGCATGTAAAAGACACAGAATCATTAAATGGCAAACGCGTGCTTTTTCCAAACACACAAGATTGGCAAACAACTTTATTCAATTTATTAAACGAAACAGAATTAGATTGTTTAAGACAATGCAACAAATTATTTCCCGGGTGACCAAGACGCTGGTGCCAAAGTTGTTGAGTCGTGGCGGTAAAGGTGGCAGGAGACTGAAGATGTTGAAGAAGACTGGGATGAAGAGGATAAAGATCACCCGAACTATTGCATCTTAGGATGGGTGTCCGTGTCTTGAGATCCTTCACAACAAAACCAACGGGGTCAAATTCAATTGAAATTAAATTGTCAGTTGTGAGGCGACGAACTGATACAAGATTTTTGACAAGATTGGGGGCAAGTAGAACGTCATTTAGTTTAAGTGGGGGGTAGGGAGGGGGTAAAATGTGATTGCCTTGCCCGACAACGGGAATGGTAGAACCATTACCGACGATAATATTTCGTAAAATGCTGGTATTAAAAACAGACGGGGAGAAAATACCTGCATTGTTGCTCATGTGATTGGTGGCACCCGTATCCATGTACCAATTGGTGTCGGGAGGTTGAAGAGACATGGTATAAAGGGCTTGTTCCAAATCAGTTGGGCTGTAACTTGCGACATGGGCCTGAGGCTGAGTGTTGAATGGAGCACTGTTGGGCCGTGGGCCGAGTAAACCAGGAGCAGAGTTGGGAGCCGGCCCAGTAGTAGGATACGGACATGGCCCAGCAGAGTTTTGAGCTTGATTGGAGACCGCCCGCTGCAAGAGATTCAGAAGAGGGGCCGCCATAGCGAGGGTCTGAGGAGACCATGGCGGCGGCGCTCCGCCGTAGGAAGGTCGGCCGGAGGGAGCAGAGCGGCCATTCCTGTTGTTCCGAGGCCGATTGCGATCACGTCCGGGGACCCGATTTCGATCGCCGTCAGAGGTGCGTGATCGCGGAGGGGGCTGAGCCGACGCCGAAGCCTGAAGAGCAGAACCGGCGATTTGTGCACTGTGACGGGCCTGGTTGTTCTTTCGTGTTTCCTCGAGAAGAAGTTTCGAGCGGGCTTCATGAAAATCAGGGAGGGGGTCGCTCTGTTGAAGAAGCATGGCGATCCCCTCATATTGTTCACTGAGTCCCGATATCATTTGCAGAACAAGGCGGTGATTGCTTACAGGGGAGTCAACATTTGCAAGCTGATCAGAGAGAGACTTGAGTTCCTGACAATAAGAGGAGACGTCACGGAATTGATCAAGTCGGGTGTTAGTGAGTTTCTGATCCAGTTGCAGAGCCCGACTAGTCTTGTTGTCATGAAAAATCTTTGCAAGGGCAGTCCATGCCTCGTAGGCAGTGGTGTCCTTTTTCATGACATTCGAGATGAGATCGGGAGTGATGGTACCATAAATCCACGTGAGGACAATGTTGTCCAAGCGTTCCCAGTCGGAGTTGGTTTTCTCGGCAGCGGCTTTTGCAGCGGCATCAGTGGCCGGTGCAGCAGCAGGTCGAGGGAGAAGGTGATCATAAACCAGGTAGGCCCGACAGTGGATCTTAAATAGTTCGGACCAGGTGCCATACTGATTGCTACCAAGTTCAAGGGTTAGGGGGAAGAGGCTGCGGATATTGGTAACAGTGGAAGCAGGGTGAATTTTGGAATCCATAGGGGAAGGGGAGGAAGGCAGAGAAATCGAAGGTTTTGGCAGGGAGGAGGATCAAAGAAGGCGTGATACCATGAAGGAATGTTAATTTCCGTGTCCTTCTCATTGAAAGAGGGAGCTATAAATAGCTAATTACAAAGGCCTAATTATGCTAGGGAATTAATACAAATCAATTACAGATCCTATCTAAATATAGAGAATCAATTACAATCATGTACACTATTAGAAACGTCCCACTTTCACTATTTATTATATTAATTGATTAGAGTTCATCTATAATTTAATACTAGCTAGTGACCCGGGTAAATACCCGGGGCTGTAAGTATATTATAAAATAAATAATTAAAAGAGGATATAAAAAACCTCGAATAGGGCCTAGAGGTGAAGCAACTTTCATTTGTCATTCTTATATTACATATTGATATAAAGAAATCTATAGCTAATAGTTTATTTGATTTATAAGTAGTAGAAGAGCCTATAAATGAGTTTTGACATGAGCAATGTGAAGTCCTTTGACATTTAATAGTGTTGTAATTTGATCTATATATATATTTTTTTTTTGGTTTTTAGAGCAAAAAAACATAAAACTAAATTCGAAATAAAAACTAAAAGGAATAACTCACTTTATAATTCTAGGTCTGAGTTAGATTACACCTCTAGATGTGAAAATATAAATGCACCTATAAGCCACTCTGGCTATTCATGTGTTGAACTTAATTCAGTGTGTCTGTGTTATAGATCGTATGCAGAAAAGTACATGATCAAATATTCATGTGATTAAGTATATCACGGACATTTTCCATTAATCACTATGTGTGATATATTCAAAAGTATGTTCCTTAGCAAAAAGTAGTTCTGGAATGCCTAGTCAAGCAGTATCGTTTATCCATCTGATTTAGTGATCAGTTTGAGAAAAGTCAGTTCACATAAACAAACTCATTAAAAATGGATCTTAGGAAGTCTTCCAGGCCAAACTCATTTGAAGGAAAGTAAGGCAAACGGTAAATAGAAATTAAATATTCAAGTCAATTTCTAGTGGCCAGGGTCATGAACCCTTTTGTTCTATGAAAACAGACTAAAGGTCCCGGCCAAATGAAGTTCAGATTTCAACATCACATAAATGATGTTAAGGTCATAAAAGACTATAGTAAGATGCCAAAAGTTTATTAAGTACAGAGATGTCGAGGAAAGCGAAGTTTAACAGGATGCAGATCAAACTCAACATAAAAAATAAAAAAAAAATAACTGTAAATACAAGGTCAATACCCCACCTTCTAACAATGAAACTCACCAACAACAAATGTGCGATTCTAGACCTGAGAAAAGAGAATGGTTAAAAGAATTGGACCAAAGCTAGTGTAACTCAAACACTCAAGATCCTTCTAGTAGTTTTTCAATAAAGAAAACCCCATGCTCCTGAGCTGAAACTAAAAGAAAAAAAGTTCAAGATTACCAGTTGCGGGAGGAACCTATTTACACCGATTAGAACAGTGAAGAAGTTTGTGATTATTAAAAGAAATAATAGCACACTGCATGCATTTCATTATCACAAATACAGTTTAGAATAGTAAGGATCCTGATTACTACAAAACACATGCATTTCATTACTACAAATAGATTTACAAAACAAAAATGGTGACAGCCTTAACAAATGTAAACTAAAGATATGATGACCAAGTGAGCAACCAGCATTGGTTTTACAATGTTTGCAAAAGTGTAAGGACCGCTTTAAATTGAGTTTCTAAAATTGTTCAGTCACTTACAATGGGAAAAGGAATTTAAGAAGCCTCCTTTGAAAAAAGGCGATTAATATTTTAATATTCGTTAAATAGACTTGCAGGAATCATATAAACATTCATTCATCCAACAACAATCTTTAATTTAGTATATAGCTTCTTCAAGCATTATGTGCACAACTTGTACTGAACATAATACAAATAATATAATCATAACTTAATAAAATTGGTTAATTGAAAGAACTCTGCGAGGTTGTACCAATTTCACATTCTCATCAAGATATGTGTTTCTTGGATGTCCGCCTCACCTAGCGATCGGTGTGAATCACTTAAATTGTCTTCTTAATCACTCCACCTTGTGCTATGATAGTTTTCTCTTGCTTCCATGCTTTACCCTCCATCTAACAATAAAATACAGCCAAGTTGAAAGATATAAATTAAATCACAAATTACCACATGTGATAAGAGAAGTGGCTGGAAAAAAAATAGATAAGCTGCACAAACATATAGGAATGTGGCTCGTAGACCTGCTAATACTCGACCCACCTACGTTTAAGTAGTCAATAAAAAGAAATACTATTATTCATTCTTGTAAGTGATTATATGGATGCGTCCATGAAACTTTTCAATAGCCATTAGAACGTGAAGGGGGATTCAAGTAAATTCAGACTTTTCGATAAGATTAAAACCTAATATTAGGATAAACTATCAAGCATTAAGAGTGTAACCTATTTTTGAATCTGATAGGATTACTTTCTCAAGAATCATTACTAAGGAGTAATAAGTACACCAGAAGGACACCTTACCTTGGTGGAAACAGGGTGGAAATGACTTACATATTCAATTAGCTATCTACAATTGGCCAAAATGTCAAATGACCATTCAGTGATGGATTTATCATGGGAGAGAATAAGTTTGAGTTTAGGATTTGTTACCTCACTATTAGTGATTTTATCAAAACTACCTGTATTTAGTGTCGCAGATCCTTCACCATATGTCTCATCATGCCTAATAGCATAAGTAACTGGTCTAGTCTGAAGCTACATCTGAGAATAGTTTAACCTGTCCTTCTGATCACATGAAAACAAAATCGGCCATGTATATGAACTGCTCAAGAAAAATAGCTTAGAACAAAAGACTGCATTTAAAACCACATCTAAGTGCTCTTACATAACAAAAGCCTTTGATGAAATCATGGTAATTCACACTAAAAATAGCAGCCGATAAATTAAGTTAAGATTGAACTCATTGTTTCCAAGAAATAGCTCATATCCAAGGATGCAAGTTCACATGATAGAAACGGGAAGCCGCAAATAAAATTCCTAAATTGTTAGCTACCAACAGAGATAAACAAAAAGACATTGAATCTAAGATGTAATCATGGTTAGAGTCACTTCTAAATAATGAAGATTGCCAAAAAGAACGTGAAGCATACCTGATGTTAGAAGGTACATGAACGGTGCCCTCCATTAATTTTTGTCAACTATGCAAGTCCTGCAATATAAAGACATGATAGCTTAGTCCTTAGGTACAGCATATGCATCTAATTCATAACATGATCTGACTAACAGGCCGAACAGAAAATTGCAGGAAAATCACATAAATCTTTCATGACTATATTAATGTATGTTTCGATAATAAACCAAATAGTATACACAAGTTAGCATGTACATGTTTGAAAAAATGCCCCAACATGCTTTCAGGCTCAAGATTCATATTTATAAAATGCCCAATCAAAAAAAAAAATCCAGTTCAAGATTCAATCTTAGTAGATAATGAATGACTTAAGAAAAGAAAAAGAAAAAAACTCAAATTGTTCTTGTTTTTATGTGATTCAATCATAATTACAAAATTGCAACCTATAGAATCAACACATACAATATAGGCGACAAATAGAAGGTCCCGAGTCATTGAAGAATAACTGTATTAAAAACTTGAGCTCGTGCCACGTAAAATAATTTGGGGATAAATGTGTTTTGGACCTTTTAAGAAAAAATGAGAAAAGTTTATATAGAAAACTTTTGGGAAACCCATTAAGAAAAATTGACTTTCTATCAACTAAAAAAAAATTAAGATTGCATAATCTTGACCTTTTAAAGTAAAAGGGATATTAGAAGATACCTGTGGTTTTGGAGGATTGCTTTTTCCAGCAGTAGATGCTTAAGAAACTTATAATATGAAGGAAATCAAGATGAAGAGACAAAAAAAGGTCCTCAATTATCTAAATAATCATCTTTCTCAAACAAACTTCATATTAGAATTAGAAAATATAAATGACAATCAATGAAAAACAAAATGTATATTTTAGTTACTAAAAGAAAGTAATGTGGATGAACCCTTACTGCATTTAAGATTCCAATAGAAAACTCCAAGATGCAAGTGTTTATAAAACATAAAAACACTCTCAAAGGTCAATGATGGAAGGATGAAGTCACAAAATTCTTTCAGACAGTTCAAACATAACTGCACAAAAAACTAAATAGAATTTTTAATGAGTAAACAATCAAATCCAAAAGTAATCCTCGATTTGTAAATAATGAGATCCCAACAAAAAACTCTCCCAAAATCAATACTATTAAAGTTGAGTTCAACCAAGAATCATCTTCGCACAAAGTAATTGAAGAAAATCAACAATTCAGAACGGAAACATGACAATCACATATAAATTTACATCTTATTTTTATTTAAAATTATCTTTTAAACCATTATTGTTTTTATTTTAATAAATATTTAAAAAACTTTTAAATATCAATAAACACTTATTTACCAATAAGCGTTTATGTTGCATTCTTCAAATATACAACTATATAAGTAGAGACATGATCTAAATATTATTTTCTGATAAAGAGGGTAAAGTCACCAATACCATATTATTAATTATAATTTTAGCTTTTTACTGTAATATATTATTGCGGTAATAAAAAGAGTATGCATGAATTATCATTTATATATATTTTTTAATGATCCAACCCATATAACATACGGGTTCTATCCTAGTATATTATATACTTGAGTAAATTACACAGAATGTCCTTTATGTTTTATCCTGATTTCGAATTAGGTCCTTTAAATAAAGTTGTTACACCTGACATCCTTTATGTTTCCAACTTGTTTCATAGAAGGTCCTTTATCACTAACGGTGTTAAAAATCATCGTTAAGTCAGGGGCACTTTAGTCATTTTACAAAATCTTTAAATAAATAATTAAAAAAACACCCCAATTGCTTAAAATCATGTTCGTCTCTTTCCAAGGCTCATAGTTAAACTACCAGGAAGAAGTTGAGCAGTTCGCACAGCAAAAGTCCCGGCAGACCCTAGTGCAGATGGGTCATATGCAACAAGAGCATAATTGTGAACAGGATGGAGAAAAACGACCTACAAATGAGGGTAAACGTCAATCAAAGCCATATTCAAAGTTGTCACAGCTCCAATAAGACCAGAAAATAAATCAACCTCGCCTGGAATTTCCACTGGAAAAGCGGCGAATGAAAGCATTATAACCGATGCCGATATCGCAACGGTGTTCCTGTCAACAGCAACCAGTCCCATGTTTTCAGAATGGTATATGATCACACCGGTTCCAAAAAAATGTTGTGAGTGGACCCCATCAAGCATACATGACGATGGTACAAAAACCTCAAACATGACAAGTGTTGGCTCTATCTCATGCTCAGCAAACAAACCATGCAGGTCCCTCACAACTGCATCTTCCTCAGATCTAGGATCTTCACGGTTGTCGATATTTGGTTCATTTAAAGTATAATCAGCAACCATATTTCCAGCAGCATATAGCTCTTCTCCTAGTCTTCGCTTTTTCATTACACGGTCAGATTCATCTTGATCACATTCTTCAGTCCTACTATTAACACCATTAACCACTTGTTTTTTAACATCTAGCAGGGCTTGCTTTTGTATCCAGAGACCGGAAATGTCATCACGTGTGTAAATTTCAGGGGCCGCATACCACTCATGGCGATCAATGCTAACTAAAACAGACTGCAGCCAGAAAAAGCTATGAGACACCACTTTTGTCAAATAAAGAAAATCACACACACACACACATATATAATTTTTTGCACAGATTACCTTCCTCCTATGGCGATCTGTGTAGTTTATATATTCCATTGGAACCCTAGCTCCTCTAGAAAGAGTGGATAAAACCCTGATAAAGTCTTCAAGGTGTGAAATTTCTTCACCTGCCAACTTTTTTATTATGGCATGCCTTGGAACTCCTGCTCTAACAAGCATATAACTGTAGAGTGTAGACTCCACGATAAATTAATTAATATAAAATTCTAGAAATTCACTTAGAGCAGAAGCTGTAAAAGAACTTACCCGGGGTCTGAGACATAGACGAGACCACATTGGAAACGGAAATTCCTAGCCTGTTTATGAAGAAAACTTGTTAAAGCTTCTACAATAACGAGTAAACAGCATAAATATAAAATCAATAAACAAATTAATAATAATCAAAGAAACCTGTTGATAAGAAAGAGGGTGTATCACAGCACCACTAACTTCCAAGAAGTAGTTTGGAGTTACTGAGTGTAAATCCTGAACCTGAAGATAGCATATGAATAACTGGTCAAACTTTGAAAGGAACTGAAACCAATATGAGCAAGGACTCAAAAATTCAAGTAGCTCACAGTCAATTTAACAGTCAAAAGTTTGACACCTCTTTCGAGTTCTAACTCGACAGTTTGGCCAACGCTATCATCAAGCAGACTCTCCAGTTTGAGAAACTGAGTAGTTACCTGTATCAAGATTTGTACACATAAAAACAAAGTGACAAAGCCTAAGAAACAAGTCAAACGGTGACAGTGATTTCAATGCAAGTTCACATGCATCTATAAAGCTTGTTTTACATCAAAATTTATACACACCTCTTTGTTCATGCAAACTAGCACATCACCTGGCTCTAACTGGTTATGAGCTGGGCCACCTGGCACCTAATGAATACACATGATGTCATTAGACACGAGCAACCTGAAGAACTTATACAATCTAGTAATTCATCAACAAGAAGCGCTTACTACAGATTCAACAACGAGCATTCCAGTTTCACTTAATGGAGATGCATGGCGTACCAACTAATTCAATCAAAAGCTTAAGATTAGTCTACAGACATAACAAGAAAAAAAAAATAGAACTAAATTTTATGAACCTGCTCAGTTTCAGTTTGCAGACCAAGGCGACGACTCTCATCAAATCCTTTATGAAGAAAAGTTGCCTAAATTAGAGATATCATGGAACAGTAAGCATAATTAGGTTACAGGTCATAGATAGAGAGACATGATAATCACAGTAATTTACACCTTAACAACAGTTTTAAAAGCACTAAAGAGGACATTTTTATGGAAATAATGTTATCCAGACAAATGAGAAACCCACAAACCTGAAGTGTGCCACGAGGTACAGTAACAACCTCGCATTTATCTCGAATAGAATCTCTTCCCTTTTGCAAGAATTTCAAAGCTCTCACTACCTGTAAGTTCACACAATAATGTTTTTCTAAACTTGACATATTAATTCTTCAAAACATAAGAGAATACGGTTTGAAGATGCTGAGCAGGATACAAGAATAAAATTTATGTTATACTTACTCGTTCTAAAGGTAAGAAAAATGCTGAAGCACTTGAAGATTTACCGCCAGCATTCATGGCAACTGCTCGTCCTTGCTGATCTATGACTGGGGAACCGCTGGAGCCACCTTTAGTACCTGAGGCTGCCTGTTGTGAGCACAAAAAAAAATTAAACAAAAAAAAATATCATTTATATAAACGATGAATTAAAAAATGAGCAGTAATTGTGCAAAGGTATTAAGACGCTTACCTGCATGTAGAATGTATTGAAATCGTTGTAGCCATCCCTGCAGCAGGATCAGACTCTTGGTTAATACTTCACAAACATGTGGAAAATTTTCATACGGATGTTAAGCTTTCTATTCTACATCCAGCTGAATGTAAACTGAATCATAACAATGGAACTGAGATGTTATTAAATATCTTAACTAGTGATAAACAAAATCTTTGAGGTACACCAAAGAGGAATATACGGTTAGTGCATACTTTTTATAACAAGGTGCGTCTCTGTCCAAACGAGCAAGAGAGCCAGCCAAAATAGAAACCTGTTAATGCAGACCAAATTATGATACGGCCCTCTGCCACTTTTGCTACCAACAACTCTAATTTCCAAAAGGAAATATTAGTGTGCATGAGCCTTGAAGAATAGTATATACCTTCTCTCCGCTATCGTTACCAACAACTCTAATTTCCAAGCCCACACAAGCAGCCTCTGGAGTAAGAGGAATCTCCTCATAGCTCAGAAATTGTATCGCAGAAGGATCATAATGGAAAAATCCAAAATCATGAACCTTAAAAGTTTTAAAAGTCATAATGTCAGCTGAAAATTAGCACAGTATTGTTGAAAATTTACGCATGAATTAGCCTCATGTTGATCAATAAATAATTACAGCCATTAGCCAAACTATAACAAACAAACATGCTATATGAGACCAATTGCTTTTCAATTCTACAACAGATAGACAAGGTGCAAAGATAACACATGGAAGTACTTTCTTATAATACTATAACTTCAAAAACAAGGTGAGCTTGTACGCCTTCTGCTACAGTTCCACTTTACATAACTACTCAAGATGTAAGACATTTCGAGTGGTCTTTTTGGATAATATAAACAAAACATTAAAGCATACTAATCATAATTACAAGGTTCATACTAATATAATAAACTCTGTGAAGCTGCTGCATATATGACAAATTGACACTCACAATTGGCAAAATCAAAACCAAAAGCTAAACTCTATTATTAATGTATGATCCATTAAGCAAATTACCGGGTCTCTGTAGATTGGATAGACTGGAACCTCTTCACGATTTACAAACATAGCTTCAGCTACTACAGGACCTATTAATGTATAATCAAACAAAAAAAAAGTAATGATATGAGAATACATGAAATAAGGGTATGAAACCCTTGGATTTTATTAAAAATCCGAAATATATATATATATATATATATATATATATATATATATATATATATATATATATATATGTTGGGTTTTACAGTGGGTATCCGGGTTGCCCATTTTAATTTTTACCGAATAAATTAACGGGTCAATTAATCAGATTAATTGCGCAGCGGAAATATAAGTTTTACAACGCGAATATAGTAAAAACCGTAGACAGGATCTGATCACCGTGTACGCGTAAATACTGAAAAATAAATTAAACAATTTAATTTAATAATCTAATCGAATTAGATATACCTTGGCGGAGTCCGAACAACCGTTCCAGACACCGGGGTTCGACGAACTGGCGCTAGGGCAAACGGTAACGCCCGACTCGAATCTGCGAGTCAAGTCTTCAACCGAATTTGAAGACGGCATCTCCGGCACCACAGACACGTTCATCTCATGAACGGGTGGTGGTGGCGGTAACGAAACCATGGAATGGATCATGCCATTCCAGTCGAACGGTTCCACCGTGCTTGACGACGAATCCGTCATAGAGACGATTTCGTTCGTCTCGCGTGGAAGCGGCGGAGGAAGTGGCGTGACGGCGGCGGCATACAATGGCGCCGGCCACTTAGGGTTTTCACCCGGTTCGACGACGGCGACACGAGACGGTTCAAACAACGGTCTCGGTGGCGCGGGTAAAGCGAGAACCACCTCGCGATGGTCCTCGCCGAATATGTCGGCGGCTACGACGACACGGGCCGCGGCGGCGGCGGTGGTGGCGGCGGCTCTCTCGGCGGCGGCGGCAGTTCTAGCGGCGGCAGCGGTGGTCTCGAGTTCCAAGGCGGCGGCAATCAAACGAGGATCTCGTTTCACCATCGTGTTCGTCGGAAAAGGCGACGGGGTGGTGGTGGTTGGTTGCGCCGATCGGAAAGGGAGAGGGGAGAGGGGGCGGTCGCAAGGGAGGGAGAGGAGGAGCAATTAGGGTTCTCCTAATCCCTCCCTTTTATAGTTTTCGTTTGACTTGATGGGCAAGCAAAGCCCATCGCGACCTAGAACCCTCTAAGCCCAATGATTAACTAGTCCATTAACCGGTAATGACTAGATAATCATTCGCCGACAATTCTCGTAAACGTTTTACGAATTATTGTTTCGTTACGTTAAATAAATAACTATTATTTATTTAAACCGTTTGATTTAATTAATTAACGATTATATAGTTCGTTGACTCCGGTGTAACTCTTCCGGGTTGAAACCGGGTCGGTTACGCTAGGGTCGGGTCAGGACATCTAATATCCAACAATATATGTATACTTGAATTTGTAACAAAAATGTAAAATAAAAACAAGTTCTAGTGTCACAATTGTAGTAAATCCGCCTCATGGCCGTCAATGACGCCTACACGGTCGGTAACGATTGTCACTAAGATAAACCCCATGACTATTTCTCATGGTAATTCCGCCTATAATGGTCGCTTATGAGGAAACACGAGTGGTACACCATAAATATGTAATACTTGGAAAAAATATAAAAATAAACATGTAAGTATTATACAAAATGGGTAAGAAATACAAAAATTAAAATGAGGTCAGAAAATTTATGTTGGAAAGAGACTAAATCTAAGTAATAAAAACATGGAGTGAAAGAATGAGAATAAAGTAATGATTAGGAGAAGACTTTTTAAAGCTTTAAATGCATTAAATGGGTGGAAAATGTAAAAATAGGTCAAAAATCCGAAAATTCTAGTTGGGTCAGTAGAAGAACATTAGTTATCAGTAGATATGAGTTATAAAAATTTTCTAGAATTTTTGGAATTTATTTAATAATTAAAATAGAATTTGTATGCTTAAAATTAGCTAAAAATGCTTAAAAATAGAATAAATTGGAAAAATAATATAGAAAAATTTGAGAACCTATTTTGGACAGTAGGCAACTAACATAAGTGAAAATAATTGGAAACTTAGGTGAAAATGTCACCCGAACTCTTAAAACGATGAAAATAATGCAATAAAACGTGTAAAATTAATAAAATAAGGCATAAATTAGGAAAAATAATTGAGAACAGTAGATTAAGGGCTTGAAACAGGTTAATAATGTTTGAGAAACATATAAAATAATGTGAAGCTAAATCTAAAGTATTGAAAGAAATAGGGGTGAAAACTATTACCGAAAAGACGTAATAATAAGGAATTTAGCATAAAATATAGAAAAAATTAGAAAATAAGTGCTATAATATTTGAAATAATGTTAATTTATTATAAATAATCTATACTAAGCTTTAGTATAAAATTTCATGAATAAATAATGTCTTTAGCTTATTATTGGAATTAGTCGAAGAAGGGCAAAATCGTCATTTTACTCGAATAGTTAGAAAATTCAGAATTTGCCACATTAGTTAAGTAGAATTGCCTAAAACTAATTTGACATTAATGGAAATAGGACCAAGGCATTTGAATTGCACCATTAGAGACACAAATCGCACAAGAAAGCAAATGTGAGTTTACTAACTTAAAGCCCCAATTTGGAATTGATGCATTTTTGTTAAATGTTTTGGGCTTATTATTATTGTTGAATATGCATTTTGAAATGAATGTTTGATTGAGAATATTATGGGTACGAAATTATTCGTGAGTGTCGGCGCACGCTCATAACAAGATGAGCAAGAGTTTGGAATTTGGAATTTGGAATTTCGATAATTTAGAACAATGCCTTCTAGATCATTAAAGTAGCGTGAGATATATTGGTAGATCTACTGGGGCTGACCACCCGTACTCACTGATCAGTCGCTCTGGTTGTGAAACATGGTGAGAAATACGATCAAACATGGGTCTAGTTTTGATTTAGAGCTTGCGTATAATTTGTACATCGTAAACCTAGCTAGTTTACGAACCAGATATATTTCTCCATTTGGATCACTCTTTGATTCTTGAATTGAATGAAAGGGATTAATTGATAAAGTGGAACAAAATGTTTTGTTAGTGGACTCACCAACCTCGTGTTGACTTTGTGGTTCAATCTATTTTTTTTTCAGGTAACTAATGGGGTTTGTAGAGATATGGATTTGGTGGTACGAAGTTGACTACGTGACGTGCTATCGTATCTATTTTACGTTTTAGTTGGTGGTGGAATGTAGTAGGGACCTAACCATGGGATGATAGTTTCATCTCAAATATTTTGTAAAAACACTTTAGGGGATAAATAGTATATCCCAATTTTGTAAATGGAAGTGTTTTAAATAAAAATTACGTTCCGCTTAACACGGCTAAAACCATGGTTAAATTGATTTACTACCACGTAAGCCTTCCGCTATACAATTAAAAATTTTGGGATGTTACATAGTGGTCACTCAGTCCAAAACTTCTAGCTTTTGAAAGCAAAGTTGGATAAAGCTCAACCTCCAAAATCCTAACCAGAGGCATTGGTCTTTTAATGCCATTTATGAGAAGGGGAGGTGGTCCTTTTGCACCAGATAAAATCTTTTCAAGTATATGGCTTATTGTATATATAGGAATACCTCTAACAAACTGATGATGTTCAGATGAATTATCCTCGTAATTAAGCTGCAAATCAAAAGTATTGAGTCAGTTTTTAGTCTTGCAAAAAGTAAAGAGTACGAGTAGTCGGGTACAAAGTACAAACTTGAGTTGAGAAACTCCCCCATATGGCTTTAACCCTTCCTTGCTCATCAGTAAGAACACCCGAAAAACTGCTCCCGAAATCTGCATACAGAAAGTAGATTAATTTAACTACTCATTCAAGATTCTAGATCTTCTGAGCGATGACAAATTACCAGTGTCAAGCTCGATTACTTCCATGTTGGTAGCTCTGTACCGTGGAGAATCAGCTGAACTGATGTTTATGGCAGTACTTGGGTTTGTAACCACTGATCTTCTAGATGTTGCCCGTAAGCTCCTATCTAAGCCCACTAAATAAACAGGATCTCCACGTCGTAATGCAGGTTCTGACATTAATTAAAAATAATCGATAATCATATGGCATAACTAACTATAATTGTAAAAACGAAACATCAAAATTCATATGAAGTTAAACTACCAGGAAGAAGTTGAGCAGCTCACACAGCAAAAGTCCCGGCAGACCCTAGTGCAGATGGGTCATATGCAACAAGAGCATAATTGTGAACAGGATGGAGAAAAACGACCTACAAATGAGGGTAAACGTCAATCAAAGCCATATTCAAAGTTGTCGCAGCTCCAATAAGACCAGAAAATAAATCAACCTCGCCTGGAATTTCCACTGGAAAAGCGGCGAATGAAAGCATTATATCCGATGCCGATATCGCAACGGTGTTCCTGTCAACAGCAACCAGTCCCATGTTTTCAGAATGGTGTATGATCACACCGGTTCCAAAAAAATGCTGTGAGTGGACCCCATCAAGCATACATGACGATGGTACAAAAACCTCAAACATGACAAGTGTTGGTTCTATCTCATGCTCAGCAAACAAACCATGCAGGTCCCTCACAACTGCATCTTCCTCAGATTTAGGATCTTCACGGTTGTCGATATTTGGTTCATTTAAAGTATAATCAGCAACCATATTTCCAGCAACATATAGCTCTTCTCCTAGTCTTCGCTTTTTCATTACACGGTCAGATTCATCTTGATCACATTCTTCAGTCCTACTATTAACACCATTAACCACTTGTTTTTTAACATCTAGCAGGGCTTGCTTTTGTATCCAGAGACCGGAAATGTCATCACGTGTGTAAATTTCAGGGGCCGCATACCACTCATGGCGATCAATGCTAACTAAAACAGACTGCAGCCATAAAAAGCTATGAGACACCACTTTTGTCAAATAAAGAAAATCACACACACACACACACACACACATATATAATTTTTTGCACAGATTACCTTCCTCCTATGGCGATCTGTGTAGTTTATATATTCCATTGGAACCCTAGCTCCTCTAGAAAGAGTGGATAAAACCCTGATAAAGTCTTCAAGGTGTGAAATTTCGTCACCTGCCAACTTTTTTATTATGGCATGCCTTGGAACTCCTGCTCTAACAAGCATATAACTGTAGAGTGTAGACTCCACGATAAATTAATTAATATAAAATTCTAGAAATTCACTTAGAGCAGAAGCTGTAAAAGAACTTACCCGGGGTCTGACACATAGACGAGACCACATTGGAAACGGAAATTCCTAGCCTGTTTATGAAGAAAACTTGTTAAAGCTTCTACAATAACGAGTAAAGAGCATAAATATAAAATCAATAAACAAATTAATAATAATCAAAGAAACCTGTTGATAAGAAAGAGGGTGTATCACAGCACCACTAACTTCCAAGAAGTAGTTTGGAGTTACTAAGTGTAAATCCTGAACCTGAAGATAGCATATGAATAACTGGTCAAACTTTGAAAGGAACTGAAACCAATATGAGCAAGGACTCAAAAATTCAAGTAGCTCACAGTCAATTTAACAGTCAAAAGTTTGCCACCTCTTTCGAGTTCTAACTCGACAGTTTGGCCAACGTTATCATCAAGCAGACTCTCCAGTTTGAGAAACTGAGTAGTTACCTGTATCAAGATTTGTACACATAAAAACAAAGTGACAAAGCCTAAGAAACAAGTCAAACGGTGACAGTGATTTCAATGCAAGTTCACATGCATCTATAAAGCTTGTTTTATAGCAAAATTTATACACACCTCTTTGTTCATGCAAACTAGCACATCACCTGGCTCTAACTGGTTATGAGCTGGGCCACCTGGCACCTAATGAATACACATGATGTCATTAGACACGAGCAACCTGAAGAACTTATACAATCTAGTAATTCATCAACAAGAATGAAGAGCTTACTACAGATTCAACAACGAGCATTCCAGTTTCACTTAATGGAGATGCATGGCGTACCAACTAATTCAATCAAAAGCTTAAGATTAGTCTATAGACATAACAAGAAAAAAAATAGAACTAAATTTTATGAACCTGCTCAGTTTCAGTTTGCAGACCAAGGCGACGAGTCTCATCAAATCCTTTATGAAGAAAAGTTGCCTAAATTAGAGATATCATGGAACAGTAAGCATAATTAGGTTACAGGTCATAGATAGAGAGACATGATAACTGTTAGAGCATATTCCTATGCTAACGTGTGTCTCGTGTATTGTATCTAATCTAGAGCTTCTGTGTGACTCGTAGTGTACATTCTAATGTGGGCGTACCAAATGGTCCGCAGCCCATTTGGTCCGGCGTACCATATGGTACGCTGGTGGTCCGCCAGTTAGTATGTAACTACTATAAATAGCTTGTTAGAGAGAGTTAGTTCTAGTTCCTGTCATTCTCTATCATTCTTAACTGTGTGTGTTCAAGGTGTATTCTCTCTAGCTTGTAACCTCTTTGTGAATCAATAAAGAAAAGCTTTATTTACATCGTTTGTGTTCTCGATCACTGAAATCATGCAGTAGTAAGATCGTCTCGTGGTTTTACAAGTGGTATCAGAGCAATTGGTTGCTCTACTGCTGTGATTTTGGTGCTTTTTCGGATTTTAGAGAGAGAAAGCTTGGGTTTAGGTACGTTTTTCTTCAATTTCGTCTTATTCTGAGTGATTCCGAGGAGAAAAATGATTTATGTATGCTTCTGGAGTGTTTTCGCATCATATTGATCCAGTTTTCAGCTTCAATTGTCAAAATTCGTGAAAATCAGTCGAAATCAGCTTTGTTTCGTCTGGTCCACCCGTAGATATTCTGGTCTGCCGTTGGTCCGCCCCCTGGTCCGCAAGACAAACTTCATCGTGTACGTGGTCCGCTGGTGGTGGTCCGCCAGACAATCTTCATCAGCTGGTCCGTGACAGTTACACTTTGGTCCGCGGCAGTTTCAGCGTATTAGTTGGTCCGCCGTACCAATCTGGTCCGCAAGTCATTTTGGTCCGCTGAGGATATCTGGTCCGTATCTGGTCCGCTGGTTAGGTTGATCCGGAAGTGGTCCGCGCGTACAAATTTGGTCCGCTGAGTTTTGATTGGTCCGCTGGCAGAATAGTAGTCTTCACTAAAACTGACGTATCTTGAGAACCGTAAAGAGTTACGGGAGCTAATACCAGCCAAAACGTTCGTATCGACGAGATCTAGAACTGTACCCGCCTATGGCCAGTACCGTCCAGTTTTGAGGCCCTAAATCCGCTTGGAAGACCTCCGTTTTTGAGTTCGACGTTTTGAGGGTCACGTTTTAACTTCAAAATGAGTGAGTTTTACGCTATGGCTGCTGCTCAAACATCATTGCACACTATGATGAACTACGATAATGAAATGGGAACAAATCAGAAAGTTCCTAAACTGCTAAAACTGGAGGATTATGATAATTGGAAACAACGATTTGAATCGTTTCTTAATGCTCTTGATATTGATCTATGCATACCTATTGAGCAAGAGTATACATATCCTAAGAAAAATGGGGAACCAATTCCAAGAAGTGATCTTGATGAAGAGGAAAGGAAATCTTATGCAAGAGAAAAGAAAACCTATGGAAATCTCACAATGGCATTACCAAGAGATCTTCTACATCAATTCAAAAATTGCACAACTTCAAAGACTTTGTGGGATGCATTAAAAGATAGGTGTGCAGGGAATGCTCAATATAAGAAAAGTCGAAAGAAAGTTTTGATGAAAGAGTTTGACAACTTCCAGCACTGTGAAAAAGAGAGTATTGCAGATTTAATTTCTCGGTTTTCACATCTGATTAATGAACTTGATGTTGTTGGAGTTCAGAAAGAAAAGGAAGAATTGAAAGAAAAATTTCTGGAAGCTTTACCTGAAAATTGGGAGAACTTTGTCATGATGCTTACTAATGATACAAGCTATTCTGGTTTGACATTCAATCAATTGTTAAGCAAATTACAAGCTCGGGAAATGGAGTTAATCGTGAAAAAGTCAGCAACTCCATCTGTTCAAAATCCTGAGATATATTTTGGAGAGAATTCTGCTACTGCTCATGCTAAGACAAAGTCTCATTCTATTTCAAGCAACAATCCACCGGTAACAGCGTTTCTTGCCGAAAAATCTGAAAACTCTGGTTATTCTTCAGGTTGCACTTTTACTATCCCTGACAGATCAACAAATAAGTCTACTCCTACTCAAGCGACTGAAGATTTAGCCGCTTTGTTGGGTGCTTTCGTATCATCTTCATCTGGCTCCATATTTAGTCACATTGGTAATTCTGGTTTGGAAGCGGAAGATCTAAAACAAATGGATGAGGATCAGCTAAACAAATTAGATTTGGACTGGCAGTTGGCTATGATTGCTGAAAGAGGAAGACGGTTTATGCGTAAACATGGCAATAAGTCTATTCTGGGTGACTTTACAAATCCCAAACTGGGTTTCGTCAAGTCTAAACTAAAGTGCTTCAAATGTTCCAAATTGGGACATTTTGCTCGAGAATGTAAAGAATCTTCTTCTAAGCCAACTACTTCAGAAAAACATGATCACAATAAAGATGAAAAAGCTTTAGTAACTGAGGGAGGTTATGATTGGGCTGCAGACTTTCCAGATGAATCTGCATTTATTGTTCGTCCTTCAGAACATTATGCTTTGATGACAAATATTGAAGTTGAATCCAGTGGGTATGCATCTGAATCCACTAAATCTGAAGCAAGTGATTCTGAGATGAGTGGATATGAATCAGTATGTGAGTTTTGTTCACAAAAGGATACTCGAATTCAAGCGTTGCTACAGGAAAAGGAGTGTCATCTTGCTGAAATCAAAAGAAAGAATATGGAATTGGAAGATTATATCAAGAAATGTCAAGAATCTGATGAAATTTCCAAGACAAATGAGAAGCTTCTTAAGGAAAAGAGTTTGTTGTTAAAAGAGTTAGAAGATCTTCAAAAGCAAGTATCAGAAAAGTACTTTCAAAATGATCAACAAAAGTTACAACTTCAACATGAGAATGATGAGTTCATGACAAAAATTGTCAAGTTAACTTCGCTTAATGACAAGCTGGTCAAGGAGATTGAAGAATTTAAAGGAATAGAGGATGATTTTGATAATCTTTTCAAGAAGTCAACAGCCAGGGTGGAAGCACTTCAAGAATCTAATGATAAACTTCAGATTCAATTGGATGAAGTTACTGCTGCTAAAATTCAATATCAAGTTGTTCAGTCTGAGTTGCAAGATCAAAATATTACTCTAAAGAAGAATAATGTTTTGTTAAACAAAAATATTGAGATTTATAAGGAAAGAGTGGAAAAGATTACAAAAGAAGTGCATGCTGCTCATGATGGTATGAGAAGAGAGAAATCATTAGTGAATGATACATCTGAGAGATTGATTCTATCTGAAAAGGTGGTTGCTGAATCTCAAAAGATCATAGCTGATTTGAAGGTTGAAATTTTGGATCTAAATCGACAATTGCATAACTTGAAGAATTCTCATTCTTTTACAAGTTATTTGTGTCAAGATGATAATTTCAAGAAGGTGTTTGGAGGAGAAGATTTCAATCAAAATCCACATCTTGTTATTCAAACTGATGCTCTTAATGATTTTTATTCTCCTGATGCAACACAAGATTATTCTGAGTTTGCAACTGAGAAGTCAGATTTGAAGAGTTTCAAGAAGTCGAAGAAGAAAGAGGAGAAGGAGGAAAGTGTGGTTAATAAATCTACATCGAAGTTTGTTTCTGGTGGGTTTATAGCAGATACTACCGTTCTTTCTACTGAAAACAAAGTTGAAAAAGATGAGAAGCAGTTGCAAGAAGCAAGTGTTGCTGCTAAACTTGTGGAAGCTAATAAGCTAAAAGATATTAAAGCTGCATTCAATCAAGCTGCAAAATCTGGTCCTTCAAGTTCTGAAGTTGATTTGTCAAAGCTACTGGGTTATAAGTGTTCAGGATTGGGTAGTGACGGAAAGAAATTTGAGAAGAAAGTTCAGAAAAATGTATCAAAGAAGGCTCCGAAAGAAAAGAAAGATACAAGCCTTGATCAAATCTATCATCTTGCTCAAGTATTCATTTCTACCATGGAGAAAGGTTTCAAGGGTAAAAATCAGAAGAAAGATGTCTCTGAAGGTTCTTCTACAATTGATCACCGAATCATGCAGTAGTAAGATCGTCTCGTGCTTTTACAAGTGGTATCAGAGCATTTGGTTGCTCTACTGCTGTGTTTTTGGATCAATTTTCGGAACTTTAGAGAGAGAAAGCTTGGGTTTGGTAAGTTTTTCTTCAATTTCTTCCAATTCTGAGTGATTCCGAGGATAAAAATGATTTCTGTATGTTTCTGGAGTGTTTTCGCATCATACTGATCCAGTTTCTAGCTTCAATTGTCAAAATCTGTGAAAATCAGTCGATTTCTGCGTTTTCTGCGACTGGTCCGCCCGACGAACAGACTGGTCCGCTGACTGGTCCGCCAGGCAATCTTCATCAGCTGGTCCGTGGCGGTTTTGGCGTACCAGATCTGGTCCGCTGGATTATTGGTCCGCCTTACCACATTTTCAATCTGGTCCGCTAGTTCATTTCTGGTCCGCTGAATCCAATCTGGTCCGCTGAGGTAACTGATCCGGAACTGGTCCGCTGGTTATATTGATCTGGAACTGGTCCGCTGGTTAATTTGATCCGGAAGTGGTCCGCGCGTAGAAATTTGGTCCGCTGAGTTTTGATTGGTCCGCTGGCAGAAAAGTAGTCTTCACTAAAACTGATGTATCTTGATAACCGTTAAGAGTTACGGGAGCTAATACCAGCCAAAACGTTCGTATCGACGAGATCTAGAACTGTACCCGCCTACAGCCAGTACCGTCCATTTTTGAGCCCCTAAATCCGCTTGGAAGACCTCCGTTTTTGAGTTCGAAGTTTTTGGAGCGTCATTTTTCGGAAAAGATGTCGGATTTTCAAGCTTTTGCGTCTATGCAAACCACGATGCAAGCTATGATTAACTTTGATAATGAAATAGGAACAAGCCAGAAAGTTCCTAAACTGCTAAAGTTGGAAGATTATCAAAATTGGAAGCAACGATTTTCTGCATACATTAGCACAAATGATATTGATCTTTGGATTCCGATTCGAAAATTGTATGTTCGTCCAACTGACGATGGAGAATATAAGGAAATTCAAGATTTTACTGGTGAAGAAAGAAAAAGTTATGAGCTTGAACAAAAGGTTTATGGTTACCTTACCATGGCTTTACCTACCGAGTTGTTGCATCAATTCAGTACGTGCAAGAAAGCTAAACAGTTGTGGGATGCTTTATCAGCTCGATGTGAAGGCAATGACCAATATAAGAAGAGTCGACGAAAAGTTTTGAACAAGGAATTTGAAAACTTTCAACAATATGAAAATGAAAATATCTCTGACTCTTGTTTCAAGGTTTTCTGATTTGATTAGTGAGATGAAAGTGGTTCAAATTGAAAAGACTGAAGAGGAATTGAAAGAGAAATTGATGGAAGCGTTACCGGAAAAGTGGGAAAACTATGTATTATTGCTTACTCATGATAAAGAATATTTTGCATTATCGTTTCATGATTTGACTGGAAAACTTCATGCTAGAGAAATGGAAATGATGACATCCAACAAGTCAACTGCTCAATTCCAAAATCCTGAAGTGTATCATGGTCAAAACTCTGCAAGTATCAATGCAAAGTCTAAATCTTTTGGTGTTAATTCATCAAATCCACCTCAAACAGCTTTTGTTGCTGGTCATGATTCAGGAAATTCTGCGAATTCATCAAGAGGGTGTAACTTCACTATTCCAAATAATTCGAGTCAGACTTCGTTTTCTGCAAAAACACCAGATGAGCATGTAGCATTAATTTCAGCTTTGTTATCGTCATATTATGGATTGCTGAATGGTGGTTTGACAACATCTAATTTGATTGGAGAAGATTTTGATCAGATTGATCCAGATAACCTTGAACAAATGGACATTAATTGGCAACTTGCAATGTTAGCCCAAAGACTTAAAAGATTCAAGAAAAAGACTGGATTTCAAAGTTTTAATGCAAATGGCAAGGTCGGCATAGACAAATCAAATGTAAAATGTTTCAAATGTTCTAATTTTGGTCATTTTGCTCGTGAGTGTTCAAAAACAAATATTTCTTCATCAAAGTCTCCAACAGCTTTGGTGTCTCAAGTAGATAAACAATATGATTGGGGAGACACTTCTGATCCAATTGCTTTAACTGCTGTTGCTTCTGAGTCCAATGAGGGTTATGATTGGGATGCTGATGTACTTGAAGCATTTGAAAAAGCACGAACATCGAATAAAGACTATGATTGGGCTGCTGATGAACCTGATGAGTCTGTATTTCGTGCTTTGATTGCTCAAGTTGTTCATAGTGATAATGAAGAAGAAGTAACTGATTCTGAATCTGAAACAAGTGGCTCTGGAAATAGTGGTTATGAATCTGTTTGTGATTTTTGTTATCAAAAAGACAAGAAGATTCAAGCATTGATAAAAGAAAATGAGTTGTTGGTTGATGAAAATAAAAGAAGGATAGAAGAATTGGCTAATTAACAACAAAATTCAAAAGATCTAAGTCAAAAATTGTTTTCTCAGACAGGAAAGTTTTCAGAATTTCAAGAAGAAGTTATTAAGAAAGAGTCAAAGGTTGAGTGTGTTGTGAAAGAGCTTGAACAGAAACTGACACAGTTATCTGAAGAAAATGTTGAATTAGTAAAAGAAGTGAAGAAATGGAAGGATGAAGCTGAGGATACTGCACATGAGTTTGACAATTTATTTGACAAATCAAAGTCTAGGCTTGATACTCTTACTAATCTTTCTGATGAACAAGCTACTAGGATTCAATCCTATCAGATTGATATGGAAAAGTTGCTTGATGAGAAGAGGGAGTTGGTTAGAGTGAACAAGTTGCAAAATGCAAATCTCGATATTTAGAAAAGGAATGATGATAAGTTGACAAAAGAATTGTGGGCAGGACTTGATGAGTTAAGGTTACAAAAATATGAAACTAACAAAGTGGCAAAGAGATTAATTGCAACAGAAAAGGAATTGGCTGAAGCTCATCAAAGAATTTCTGAATTGAAGATTGAAGTCATTGATTCAAAACGTCTTTTGAACAATGTTACTAATTCCCAATCTTTTACAAGTTTCTTGGCAAAGGATGAGAATTTTGAAAGGATGTTTAACAAGACTGTGTCACCACCAGGAAGTCTCAAAGAAGGTGTTCATGATTTGAAAGACAAGGTTGAGACTGGTGATTATTCTGAGTTTTCAAAAGTTGATAACAACAAAAGTGAGAAGATAGAAAAGACTACTGAACATTCTGAAGCTCAAAAGGTTGTGTCTGGTTCGTCATCTGCTGAACAAGAGAAATCAGCGAGTTCAAAAACCGACATTGATGAAACAATTATCAATGATCCATAAGATCTCAAGAAGGTTAAAGCTGAATTCTCTAGATTGGCAAAGAATGGGCATAAATCTAATGGAATGGGAGAGAAGAGTTCAGGAAAAAGTATTGGTTTGGGTTTTAAAGACAAAACTGATAAAGTTGGTGTTCAAAACAACAGCAACTGAAAAGAGTTAATGTGAAGCAAGTAAGAAAAGATGTCTTCAAAGCTGAGAAGGTTCAACCTGAGAGGTTCTACAAACTCAAGGGTTCGGAAGAAATATTTTCTGACAAAGAATTTCCGCTACATTGTGTGGATGCTCAGAAAATTGCCGAAGTATTTGTGAAGACTGCTGATCCGAGGAACAAGAAGAATCAATCTGTCCAATATTCTTCTGGAGGATCAAATTCTACTCCAAAGAGCCTGACATCTAAATGGGTTCATGATCATCGTCAACAAGTATATCATAACTTTTATGATCATTTTGGAGATGAATATTGTTGTGAAGCAATGCAGGTTCCAAAACGAAGAAATGTACACAATCGTTTGTGTTACAATTGCCGACAAAAAGGGCATATGGCACAAGATTGTCATTTCACTGCTGCTTCTAGTTCAAGGAAAGGACGAGTTCCTTATGTGGGTAAATCTGCCGAACCGCGATTCATTGATGAATATGGCAGAGTGTTTGATGAATTTCCACAACCTACATTTTTCAAAACTCAAGGAAGATTTATTCCTCGTTTTCAAAATGTTCCGCATGTAGGTTGTTCGTCACAATCGAATGTGACTGGTTCATCAGATACTGATTTACCAAAACAACAAAACTGGAAACCTAAAGTGGTTTTAAAGCAAAATCAGGACACTGGTCGACCAAAAGCAATTCGCTTCGGGTCATTTATAAACTAATGTGTTTGACCAGTGTGCAGGTACTTCTAGAAGACCCGTTAGTGATTGCGAAGTTGCTGATGGAGAAGTATTCTGCTGATTTAAGTTAAATTACAAGAAAATATCAAATTTCAAAACCTGAAACTTTTTCTGAAAGCTAAACCGGAAAGGTATTCGTATCGATTGGTTAATTTTCTTTCTTTTACATTCTGTATATAGTTTAGGGGGAGAAAATTGAAAAGCCAAAAATAGTGTTTTTGTGTTTTTGTTAAAATGAAAATCCAAAAATAGAGTTTTCATTTTAAGGGGGAGAAAAAGAGAAAAATAAAAAAACATGGAAAAACATAAAATTCAAAAACATTGAAAAATGAGAAATTGTATCCAACATGTTTGGGAAATGATGGTACATTGGCTTACATGTCTGACTCATGGATAAAATAGATGAAAAAGCCATAAGATCATTTGTTTGATGTGCTTGGTGGGCTCGGCATTTAATCAGAAAGTATTCAAATGTGATATACATTAAATACTAATGCTTGACCAAGTGGACAACACCTTGATGCGTATTGAAAAGATATGTGAAAAGAAAATGAGAAGTCACTGTGTATACATGTGTTCATTTTGCAAAGATTTAAACTTGTTTGATTTTCTTTATTTTGTCAAACGATCGGACTTTCTCTGCGTATCGAAAGATCGACCTGATCGTTGTTTGTTTGACGTTCTGCTTTATTTTCTTTGGTGTTTCGTATAACTCATCGGACTTTCTCTGCGTGTCCACAAGACCGACCTGATTGTTGTTGAGTTATACACTTTCAACTTGTTTTATTTTCTTATTTTCCTAAGCAATCGGACTTTCTCTGCGTGCTCACAAAGCCGACCTGATTGTTGTTTGCTTAGGGTTCTTATTTCTTTTTGCATGGAACACAGTTGACTGATTCATGAATACAATCACTATGTGTTAAATCACAGTTGAAATCACAAAAAGTGATGCAAAAACGTTTCTAATCACAAAGGGTGATATAAGAAACATATCTGAGTATGTCTGATAGTGTGGGGTTCACTGGTCAAAGCAATCTAAATCAATACAATAACATATCCAGATGTTATGAGTATGATTGTGCCTGAGTTTAAGATGGACAAATTATACCAGCAATCGACATGACTTGTGTGCTGAAATAATTGAAATTGAAGTGCAGTTCAGCATGATATGACCAATATGATCCCAAGTTGTGATCTTTCTCGCAAAAGACAAAAATAGTGTCTGATTCAGTATTGCATTTATGTTTCATATCTGAAAAGATCAAAAAGATTTTCGGTGTGTTTTGATGTAAAGTTTCAAAAAGCCAAAAAGATTTTGTTTCTTATTTGTTTTCGACCGATCGATATGTGATACGAAATTAAAATTTTCAAATCTATATCTTGGATTCTCGAAGAGAAGTTTTGCGCCAAGATTAAATTAATTTTCAAAAGAAAAGGAAACCGCGTTTCTGTCTTCTGAAATTGCAGGTTATGTTAAGACTCAAGCATGGTGAGAGGGAGAGTATGTTGTATCTTTCACAAGTGGATCTTGAAGATCAAAAGATGATTCAAGAGTGATCCAGCCATGCAAGCTCTATTTCTGACAAGATTTCAAGCAAAGATCGGATGCAGCAATGTTGAAGATTGAAGACTGAAGTTTAGTTAAAGAATAGATACACTACACGTTAAGGGGGAGTTTGTTAGAGCATATTCCTATGCTATGAGTGTCTCGTGTATTGTATCTATGTGAGCGTGTCTAAGTGATGGTTGTAGTGAGTATTTGGTAAGTGGCGTACCATATGGTCCGGCGGACCATATGGTCCGGCTTGTAAAACCACGAGACGATCTTACTACTGCATGATTTCAGTGATCGAGAACACAAACGATGTAAATAAAGCTTTGCTTTATTGATTCACAAAGAGGTTACAAGCTAGAGAGAATACACCTTGAACACACACAGTTAAGAATGATAGAGAATGACAGAACTAGAACTAACTCTCTCTAACAAGCTATTTATAGTAGTTACATACTAACTGGCGGACCACCAGCGTACCATATGGTACGCCGGACCAAATGGGCTGCGGACCATTTGGTACGCCCACTATAGAATGTACACTACGACTCACACAGAAGCTCTAGATTAGATACAATACACGAGACACACGTTAGCATAGGAATATGCTCTAACAAACTCCCCCTTAACGTGTAGTGTATCTATATTCTAACTAAACTTCAGTCTTCAATCTTCAACATTGCTGCATCCGATCTTTGACTTGAAATCTTGTCAGAAATAGAGCTTGCATGGCTGGATCAATCTTGAACAAACTTTGAACTTTAAGATCCACTTGTGAAAGATATAACATACTCCCCTTTCACCATGCTTGAGTCTTATCACATAGAAACCTGCAATTTCAGAAGACAGAAACACGGCTTTCTTTTTCTTTTGAAAATTAAATTAATCTTGGCGCAAAACTTCTCTTCGAGAATCCAAGATATTGATTTGAAACTTTTAATTCGTATCACATATCGATCGGTCGAAAACAAACAAGAAACAAAATCTTTTTGGCTTTTTGAAACTTTAAATCAAAACACACCGAAAATCTTTTTGGACTTTTCAAATATGAAATATAAATGCAATACAGAATCAGACACTATTTTTGTCTTTTGCGAGAAAGATCACAACCTGGGATCATATTGGTCATACCATGCTGAACTGCACTTCAATTTCAATTATTTCAGCACACAAGTCATGTCGATTGCCGGTATAATTTGTCCAATCTTAAACTCAGGCATAATCATACTCATAACATCTGGATATGTTATTGTATTGATTAAGATTTGCTTTGACCAGTGTACCCCACACTATCAGACATACTCAGATATGTTTTTGCTTTTGAATCACACTTTGTGATTAGATACGCTTTTGCATCACTTTTTGTGATTTCACTTGTGATTTAACACATAGTGATTGTATCCATGATTCAGTCAACTGTGTTCCATGCAAAAAGAAATAAGAACCCTAAGCAAACAACAATCAGGTCGGCCTTGTGAGCACGCAGAGAAAGTCCGATTGCTTAGGAAAATAAGAAAATAAAACAAGTTGAAATTGTATAACTCAACAACAATCAGGTCGGTCTTGTGGACACGCAGAGAAAGTCCGATGAGTTATACGAAACACCAAAGAAAATAAAGCAGAACGTCAAACGAACAACGATCAGGTCGATCGTTCGATACGCAGAGAAAGTCCGATCGTTTGACAAAATAAAGAAAATCAAACAAGTTTAAATCTTTGCAAAATGAACACATGTATACACAGTGACTTCTCATTTTCTTTTTCACATATCTTTTTCTATATCTTGAGATACGCTTCAAGATGTTGTCCACTTGGTCAAGCATAAGTATTTAATGTATATCACATCTGAATACTTTCTGATTTAATGCCGAGCCTACCAAGCACATCAAACAAATGATCCTATGGCTTTTTTTCATCTATTTTATTCATGAGTCAGACATGTAAGCCAATGTACCATCATTTCCCAAACATGTTGGATACAATTTCTCATTTTTCAATGTTTTTGTTTTTTCTTGTTTTTCCATGTTTTTGAATTTTTCTCTTTTTCTCCCCCTTAAAATGAAAACTCTATTTTTGGATTTTCATTTTAACAAACAAAACACAAAGACACTATTTTTGGCTTTTCAATTTTCTCCCCCTAACCTACATACCGAATGTAAAACGAAAGAAAATTGACCAATCGATACGAATACCTTTCCTTTTTAGCTTTCAGAAAATGGCAATTTTGAAATTGATATTTCTTGAAATTTAAGTTAAAACGCAGAATATCCCTCCATCAGCAACTTTTCAATCACCAACGGGTCTTCTAGGAATACCTGCACACTGGATTTTAAAGATTAGTACTCAAATGACCCGAAGCACACAGCTTCTGGTCGACCAGTGTCTTCCACAAAATCAGTTGCAGCCTTGCTGACCACCTTAGGTCGCCACTGCATTACAGTTTTCTCAGTATGAACTGAGTCATCATCCTGTGATGAACTATCAGACTTTGAAACATTTTCGACAAATTGTTTCTTTTTGAAAATTGGTTTGGAAGATGGAGACTCAGTATAAATTCTGCCAGATTCATCAATTATGGTGGCAGATTTGTTTGAGAATTTTTGTTTGTCATTTTCAGGACAATCCTGTGCCATGTGTCCCTTTCGGCGACATTGATAGCACAAACGATATGATCGTTTTGATTGTGGTTTGCCCTGAAATACATGACACCTATCCTCAGACTCAAAACTATCAGAATAATCATCAAAGACTTGAAACCTATTAGCATGTACCCTTTGGTGCATTCTTTGGCAAAGTGCCCATAATTCTGGCAATTGTAGCAACGAACCTTAGACTTATCGAATCCAAGTTTTCCTTCAGGATTTAAATCCTTCCGACCCGTTCTTTGCATAAACTTTTTGCCTCTGCGTACAAGCATTGCCATGGACCAGTTAATATCCATCAACTCTAAGTCATCAGAATCCATCTGTTCATAGTCTTCATCAGTTAACTCAGCACTTGTTAACTTTCCTGCAACAACTCCATCATAAGAAGAGACCATAGCTGAAAATAAAGCCATAAAGTCATTTGTAGTCTTTGCTGAAAAAGCACTCTGATTGTGAGTTGGAATAGAAGACGACTGATGCGAATACACAGGATATGTTACAGCAGCTTTACTAGCATAGCCTCCACTTGAAGATCCCCTAGACATGTTTGCATGACCACTCAAAGTATTTTCCACATAAAAAGCAGTTGATGGTGGATTTGAGTTAGCTTTCGCTTTAGCATGCATGGTAGAAGCATTTTCTCCAAAGTAGACATCGGGATTCTGAACTTGAGCTGGTAAGGTTTTCACACGCATCATATCCAGTTCCCTTGCTAGTAGATTCCTTGTAAGTTCATCATATGTGAGATCATCAAAGCTTTTATCATGAGTTAACAACAATATGTAGCCTTCCCATTTTTCAGGCAAAGCATCAAGTAGCTTCTCTTTCAATTCTCCAGCTTGAATTGTTACTCCAACAATATCAAGTTCACTGACCAAATGAGATAATCTTGAAATGAGATCATTAATAGTTTCATTCGGAACATGAGCAAAATTATCATACTCTCGCAACAATACTGTCTTCTTGCTTTTCTTGTATTGTGCATTGCCTTCACATCTATGACACAACGCATCCCACAATGTCTTAGATGTTGTATGAGTCTTAAACTGATGCAAGATGTCCTTAGGTAAAGCCATTGATAAGTTGGAATATGCTTTCCTTTCCAGTTTGAATAAGTCTTTCTCAGCATCGTTCATCTTGTTAAACGACTTCTCTTGACCAATAAACTCACCCACTGTGAATTTTGGAACCACATAACCATCAAGCATCGGAGTCCAAACATTTACATCGGTCACACCGATAAACGACTCATATCTAGTTTTCCAATTGTGAAAATCCTCAAACTTCATCAACTTAGGAACCTTATTCGTAGTTCCTATTTCATTATCGTAGTTCAACAACGCTTGAACAGTCGTAGACATAGCAGCAAAAGCCTGAAACGGATCCATGATTAACAAAATTTCAATTCTGATGTCAGCGGACCAGTATATCGAACCCCGGACCAGAAATTAACCTCCGGACCAAATTCCAAGTGAACGGACCAGAAGATTTCAACCCGGACCAAAATTTAATCAGCGGACCAGACTTTTTCTTCCGGACCACAAAATTCATGCGGACCACTTGGTACGTTGCTCCCTAGTACGCTGTCACTTCCGCGGACCAACAAAAACCGCCACGGACCAGTGCTTGAAGATTGCCTGGCGGACCAGTTCAGCGGATCACTGAACCTGATGACTTTTCTCTTGCGGACCAAAATCTTCAACCGGCGGATCACTAGCGGACCACCCGCGGACCAGTGTAAAAACACATATTTTTCATAATTTCCGACTTTTAATGCTTGAAATCAACGTACAACTCAGCGAAAATGAACTAGAAACTATCCGAATGAAGAAAACATACTGAATTGATGAAGAACTGAGAAGAATTGGTCGAATTCTTACCCCAAACGAAGTTTTTCTCTCCAAAAACCCAAAACCGGACTGTAAATCGCAGCAACTGAGCAAACCTGCTCTGATACCACTTGTAAAACACGGAAACGATCTTGCTAGTGCATTATTACAATCGGATTTGGACACCACGAGGTAAATAAGCTTCTTTGTATTGATCACAGCTCGTAAACAGAGAGTACAGAGAGTTTACAGGTTACACCTTGAGAAACACACAGTTAAGAACGCTCAGACCTTACTCACTACTCTCTGAATCAAACTGAAACCTATATATAGAAACTGGCCAGCGGACCAAACTTACTAGCGTACCAGGTGGTCCGGCGTACCACCTGGTCCGCCCCTGGTCCGCTGGGACTATAAAATACAAAACTTATAATTTACATACTCAAAATGACAAGACCTAGCACTAGACAACACAAAATGCTCTAACAAACTCCCCCTTGTCTTGTGCTAGTCTTCAGAAGCTCTTTACTCTGTCTTCTTCCAATCCCTTCTTCTGTTATTCCCAGCATGTATCCCACCACCAAAGCAAACTCTTATAACTTTCTGAAATTGCATAGCTTGATCAACATACTCAGGTTTGTACAGAATCTTGCTAGCATGAAGCTTTTCAATATCATTCTTTGACAAGTTTATCAACCACATTGGGTCATAGATTCTTACAACCTTGTTATCTTCTTTGATCACAATCACCGCTTCACCAGAAACTTCATCATAGTACCACCACCTTAATGTTTTGATGAAGTCCTGTTCAAGCCGTTTCAAAGGTATCTTCTTGAGTTGAACTGGCTTCTTATATTTCAGAATCACTACTGGTCTGCCTGTGATAGAATGAATATCTGTTGGATGCTCAGAGTAAGTTGGTCTTTGTGGAGTCAAAAACCTGAATCTTCCTTGACACTCTTCAATTAACTTCTCTTTAAACACAACAGCCAATTTGTTCCCTCCATGATTCAGAAACGGACTTCTAGACAAGTCCCTTACATCACAAACATGCAAAGTGTTGAACCTCAAAGCATTCTGCAAATATATAATTCCAAACTCCTTTTTGATGGCATAACACCTGAGTTCAGAATCATACATCCAGCTTATAATCCTCCCAGAAGCTTGTCTGCCTTTTCTGTCAAAAAACCTTTTCTGATCAACAATCTTTGAAGACTTTTCAGCTTGAACTGGAAGTTTCTTTGCCCTTTGCTCTTTCAGCCATGCTTCAAACAACATCTTCTTTTCCTCTTCTTCAGACATATTCACATTCTCAGATGATTCAGGTTGATTTGATTGTTTCTCTGTTTCAACCTTCTCTTCATTGTCTTTACTGAAGAAATCAAAACCCTCAGAATAGTCATTATCAGAAAAATTCCCATACATCGTCGGATCATTGGGATATTCTTCAGCCGTCATATCTTCCACCTCCACTTGCTTATCTTCAAAAACAACTTCTTCTTCTGAATCTTCCTCCTTGTATGGATCGCAACTGGCACCTTATCAACATCATCCACATTTAAAGCAAATATGGCTGCCAGCTGCTCCTTGGTGTAGGGATTAATAAACTCTCCCTCTTTCAACTCAACCCTTGAAACCGGAGCCACATCATATATCTCTTTATATGCTGACTCCCCCTGAGATGCTGTGGCTGTACCAGTATTAGCAGATGATGTTCCTGCTGCATTAGTATCAGTACCAGCACCACCAACACCACCTTCAGGATCATCAGGGTCATCATTCAGAAATTTCATAGTTTCTTCTTCTTCTCTGCAACTTTCCTCAGGATTGGGCCTTCTCTCCCCCTGAGCAGATAAAGCAAGCATTTGCTTAAGCTGCTCACCCATAGTAAGAGACAATTGCTTCAGCTCAGCAATTTCCTTATCTTTCGCTTCATCCTGAGCCTTCAGTCTTGCAATCTCCCGTGTATGAGATTGATCTCTGGATATTAGCTCTTGACACAAATTTTTCAATCCAGAAATTTCTTCAGCTTGCCGCTTGTTAACATTCTCTATTTTCTCAAATCTTGATTGATACAACGCAAGCTGCAAATCAGTAGCAGAAATTGTGGAAGTCGTTGAAGAAGCAGAAGTGGAAGCAGAACCAGTAGCCGACGGTCTCTTAATAATCAATTTCCGAACTGGTGGTTGCTTTGAGCTTTGAACATCTGCTGCTTTTGTGATTGGTTGGATTGGGATCGAAGACGAAGTAACCACCTTTTGCTTCTTACTCGGTGGACTTTTTCCAGATCTTCTGGCATCAGCAAGAAACGAACCTTGCTTTACTCCTTTATATCTAGCAGCCATATGTTTCACATGTTTGCCTGTAACTACCTCAGGAGCTTTGCCTTTATCTGTAGCTGATTTTCTAACAGACTCCTCCAAACTAGGAGAATACGCAGGATCATCTCTGTCCTCAATCTGTTTGGTTCTAATTTCATAGTGTGAAGTATCCATATTTCTGGACTTCAAGTATTCGATATGCTACTTTGAACCTTTTCCCACTGAGACATATCTGGCATTCACTGTAATAGACGTATAACCACCAGAATCTGACTCTATCTCAGACGAACTACCTTCATCATCATTCATCACATCATCATCCTGAGCATTCACCGGCTCAGGGTCATTTACATTCTCAGAAGTAACTTGCTCTGGATTCTGTTGTTGCTGAACAGGTTCTTGAACCACAGGTTGTTGCACAACAGGTTCTTGATGTATTTGTTGCTCATCTTCATCCTCTGCTACAACCTCTGTTGGAAACCCACTATCATTGTAATGCAATTCATCATCAGAACTATCTGGATGTCTGGCAGCACCATCCGCTGGAGCTACATAATTCTGATTTGCCAGATGACCAATTAGTCTTTTCACCGGTGGAGGAATATTCGCTCCTTTTCGTTTCTGATACACCGGTAATTTCCCAACAGCATCTTTATTCATATGCTTCATCTTAATAACAGATGTTGGGTTCTTTGGAAGATTGGGATGAAGATCATTGAGAATCATTTGCACAAATCTTGGATACATCAACGTCTTCACTTGCTTAGACAGCACATTTTTCTTCATGTAACTGAATATCCATCCAGAGAAATTGAATGGCCTATTCATTACCAGAGCAGCAAAGAATGATAATACTTTCAAATCAAACTCTTCTTGACCTCTCGTCCTATTCCCAAAACACTTTACAATAACATGCATCAAATACTTATACGGTGGACTCAGATTTGCCTTTTTATACCACGAAGTATACAATTGACCGTCATACTTAATTCTTCGTAATAACGCTATCAAATCAGCAGCACCAAATTCAGTAGGAAACTCTACTTGATCATTCAATTGTAGCACCCTTCTAACATCAGCTTCAGAGATCACAACATCAGTCTGAAGAATTTTAGCACGAATAACTGCTGGATCCACTGAACAATCAACCTGAGCTGTATTCCAGAACATCGACAATAAATCCATGTATGGTGGACATTCATGTGTAGCCGCAAAGAAAATCCTGGATCGTTGGACGAATTCAAAAATTCCTAGAAAATGCGGTCGCCAATGTTCTGCTGCATCAAGATACGCACACACATTGTGCTCTCCATTACATTTGAATTCTGTCATATCTGGTTGAGTCACAAACACAAGCTATCGTTAAAATCAGAATGTATAACCAAAATGAATAACGAATGGTTCAAATTATATCTGAAATTCTTAAACAAACAACTTTTGATTTTAAAACCTCAGCGGACCACAACCGGACCAGTTATTACTCTTCCGGATCAGTTGGTCCAGCGGACCGGTTTGTGAATCAAATAACCTTGCGGATCACCTGGTCCGGCGGATCAGATGCATTGACCGCGGACCAGTTTGGTCAAACGGACCAGATCCGGATCAGTTTGAAATTCTTGACCAAATGTGGTCCGGCGGACCAGTTGGTCCGGCGGACGACCAGTTTAACGAACAGTCAATTTGAATTTTGATGCACTTTGAAGTGTTTGTTTTGAAATCGAGGACCGGGAATTCAAACTAGAGTGAATTGCGACTCTATTGATGTGTTTTATACACATGGACATGAAGTAAAACTTGGTAAACACAGTTCGAGTTGGTTTCGGTTAAAACCCGAGACTTTAATCTCAAAAATAACTCGAAATACGCAACCATTGCAACAATCAAGACCATGAATCTGTGCGGAATGATTCAAGCTACCTGTAGCAACCAGAAATTTGAGCAGCACTTCGTTAACGAGAGAGAAATCGTGAAAAAACGGCAGAGAGGGTTTTAGGGTTTTTTTTAGCGTAACTGTAGGTGGTCCGGATTTATGAAATCTCACGGACCAGTTATCCCTTTATATACCCCAATGTGGTCCGCCGGCGGACCAGCTGGTCCGCCGGATCAGATAATGACCACTTTGCCCCTGACCCTCAAATTTCTCATTTTTCATTATAATTTCATCTTTTCAATTTCAAAACTTTTTGAGCTGATTCTTGCATCGATTGTGGTTCATCAATCAACAAATTGTCGATTCTGAAATTCAGTTGATCTAAAACAAAGCAGAATGAAAATCTTTTTGAATTTTGACAAAGATTATATCAAAACACACTCAAATCTTTTTGATTTTTTCAAACTTATGCTAAAACACACCTAAAATCTTTTTGATCTTTTCTGAATAAAAGAATAACAGAAATCAGACAATCAACTATCATAATTTATGATTTTGTGAGAAAGATCGCAACATGAGATCATATCAGTGAGATGCACTTAACACACTTCAATTTCAACCTAATCATCATGCAAATCAAGTTGTTCACGAATACAACACATAATGTTTATTTCAGCCAAATCAAATCAATTTTTACAGTTTTCTGATATGCATTAGGTTTATTCATCAAGTACAGAAATCATGGCACCCACAAACTCAAGTAATTGATAATCTGATTTATTCTATTTTTGATTTTTCTCTTATTCATCATAGAATCTATTTACAGAGACAATCGGTTCATAGTGTTTCATGCAAAAAGAAAGCAGAACCCTAAGCAAACAATAATCAGGTCGGCCTTGTGAGCACGCAGAGAAAGTCCGATTGCTTAGGAAAATAAGAAATAGAAAATAAAGCAGAAAGCGTATAATCCAACAACAATCAGGTCGGTCTTGTGGACACGCAGAGAAAGTCCGATGGATTATACTAAACACCAAGAAAATAAAGCAGAACGTCAAACGAACAACAATCAGGTCGATTTTTCGATACGCAGAGAAAGTCCGATCGTTTGACAAAATAAAGAAAATAAAACAAGTTTAAATCTTTGCAAAATAAAGCATGCATACACTAAGACCATCTCTTATTCTCTTTTTGTATTTTCCATATAATTAGCTCAGCATTAAACAAAAACAAGAATCATGGTTCGCCACAGAATTCAGACAGGCATTATCTTTATATCATACTAACATGTATCAGATATGATTGGCACATTCAATGAAACAAGCAAGTATCTACAGCCTTTCAGTCTAGTCTATCCATGGTCAGTAACATTCACTGATGTACTATCATTTCTCACGAGGTTGGATCACATTTCTCAATTTTTGGGATTTTCCAATTTTTTTATGCTTTTGCATTTTTCCATTTTTTTTATGCTTTTTCATTTTTGAAACACAAACAACACACTATTTTTGTATTTTTCATATTTCTCCCCCTAAAAAGCAGAAAAATTAACAGAAAATGAAACGAAAAGCAAAAACGATCAACTGAACCAGATCACTTGACATTTAACTTAGTAACCCCATTGATTTTCAACAAAAATTGGAATCGAGTTTTATCGAAAGCTTTTGTAAACAAATCAGCTCGCTGAAAATCCGTATGAATTTTCTGCAAATCAATTAGTTTCTTTTCAAAACAATCACGGATAAAGTGATATCGAATCTCAATGTGTTTAGTTTTGGAATGCTGAACATGATTTTTAGTGATGGATATAGCAGCCGAGTTATCAATAAAGATCGGAGTAGTTAGAAAATTCAAACCATAGTCGCGTAACTGCTATTGTATCCACAGAACTTGCGAACAACAACTCGAAGCAGCCACATATTCCGCCTCTGCTATAGAGGTAGCAACTGAAGTTTGTTTTTTACATTGCCAAGACACAAGTCGTTCTCTGAGAAACTGACATCCTGCGGTTGTGGATTTGAAGTTGATTTTACATCCGCCATAATCAGAGTCAGAGTACGCTGATAACTCGAACTTATTATCATTAGGGTACCAGATGCCCAGATCCTGATTACCCTTCAAATAAGCAAAGATCCTTTTTACTGCCAGCATATGCGAAGCCTTTGGAGCTGCCTGATACCTAGCACACAAGCACACGACAAACATTATATCAGGACGAGACGCAGTTAAGTACATAAGAGAACCAATCATAGCCCTAAACAATGTGGGGTCAACATTTTCACCAGTCTCATCTGGTGCTAAACCATGTGAAACCTGGATCGGTGTACTTGGAACCCGAACATCGCCAATCTTGAACCCAGCCAAAATATCAGACACATATTTGGTTTGGTGTAAGAAAATGCCTTTGGCCGATTGATGGACTTGAAGACCTAAAAAGAACCCCATCTCGCCCATAGAACTCATTTCAAACTTTGTTTGCATCACACGTTCAAATTCCTTGCATAACGCGTCAGTTGTGCTTCCAAAAATAATATCGTCCACATAGACTTGGACAAGCAACAGATCCTTTACAAACTTCTTCGAAAACAGCGTACAATCCACCTTTCCGCGCCGAAAACCGTTTTCTAGCAGGTGTGTAGATAAAGTTTCATACCAAGCTCTCGGGGCTTGATGTAATCCATATAACGCCTTGTCTAACTTGTACACTTTGTTTGGATAATCTGGATCATAAAAACCAGGCGGCTGCTTCACATATACTTCCTCACGAATCATCCCATTCAGAAATGCACTTTTCACATCCATTTGATACACTTTGGATCCATGATATGCCGCGAAAGCCAAAAAGATTCTGATAGCCTCGATTCGTGCAACAGGAGCATAAACTTCATTGAAATCAATTCCTTCAATCTGTGAGAAACCTTGAACCACTAACCGAGCCTTGTTTCGAACAATGATGCCTCGATCATCTTTCTTACATTTAAATACCCATTTAGTACCACACGGTTCCTTGGAATTAGCTGGGAGATCTACGAGATGCCATACACCCAATTTCTGAAATTGCTGCAACTCTTCTTGCATAACCTCAACCCAAGAAGCATCTTCCAACGCCTGATCGACATCGGTTGGTTCGAATTGAGACAGAAAACATGAATGAAACACGTCATTCTGAACTCCTGAATCCCTGATTTCAGCAAATAAAGCATCAACGGAATCTGCTAATTGATGACGTGTGCGAACTCCAGAACTCGGATCACCTATAATATTCTCTTGAGGATGAATAGTGTGAATCCTCAAAGTAGTTGAATCAGAAACAGGAATATTATCTGCCAAATTATTGGGTAAACTTGCATCTGCTTCTGCTGTGCTTGAAATATCATCTAACGGTAAAGAAACCGGCACCGTAGAACTTGTACTTGGTAACTGAATTGGATCTTCAACAGGTGTTGACTCAGCTTCATGATACGAACTTTCATCATCATCGTCAGACGAACTCATTGTTTCTAAATTAGAAACATCCTGAGTAGATGAAGTAGTAGCAGATGAAATTGGAAGCTTCGGAATCCATGATCCAGATTCATGAGTAGACAATGTATACATTATAGCAGCAGACAAAATTTCAGATTCGTCCTCTTCATCAGAACGCTTTTGTGCAGCCGAAAACGAATCAACAAAAGATTGGTAATCAAAAGCCCGAAATTCAACCGATTTAGGTTGCAAAAAGGTATGACGATGACAATCCACATTCATATGATTCTTAATTGTTTTGGAAGATGGAAAGTAAACTCTTTTCATTGGATGATGATATCCAACAAAAATGCCTTCAACAGCTTTAGCAGCAAACTTTCCTCCTTCCTTGAGAACCGTGCATGAACACCCAAATGGTTCCAAGAAATTCAAATTTGGCTTTCGACCTTTGATCAATTCATAACTTGTCTTGTTAAATCTCTTGACAATCAGAACACGATTGAGCACATAACAGGCGGTATGAACAGCTTCAGACCAGAACCTGATAGGCAAATTTGCGTCGGCTAACATCGTTCGAGCCGCTTCAATCAATGTTCTATTCTTTCGTTCAGCTACGCCATTTTGCTGTGGAGTATACGGCGCACTGAATTCGTGATAAATTCCAAGAGAATTACAAAGTGCTTTCATTTTCTCATTTTTGAACTCTGTACCATTGTCGGTACGAATACGACGAATTTTATGCTTGTACATCGATTCAAAAACATATAACATCTTCTGAATTGAATCTGGCGTGTCAGCCTTGGAAGTCAAAGATGCCACCCACGAAAATCTTGAGAAATCATCCGTAATCACCAAGCAATAGTAACTCCCCTCAATACTACAAACATTCATAGGACCAAACAGATCCATATGCAATAGTTCCAAGGGAGTGACAATCGAATTCAAACGCTTAGAAGGATGAGACTTCTTTCTCTGTTTACCTTTCTTGCATGAGACACACACATCATTTATAGAGAATCTGTTCTTGGAAACGCCTTCTACCAAAGAATGATTGACCAAATAATTCATCTTTCGGTAATTGATGTGACCAATGCGTCTATGCCACAAAATTGATTCCTTTTCTGTAGCTTTTTTCAGAAAGCAAGTAGCAGACACAGCAGATGAAGTCTGATTCATATTCAACACATATAAGTCACGAAATCTAGGAGCTCGCATCCCGATCCAGTCTTCAGGAATTTGAATGCCAGGTTTCAGAATCAAGCATTCTGAACTTGTGAAAGCAGCAGTGTACTGCTTGTCACAAATTTGAGATACACTAAGCAAGTTGTGCTGCAGCTCTTGCACAAATTGGACTTTTTCAAAAGTAATCTTCTCGTTTTCCAACTTTCCTTCACCGGTTATTTTCCCACCTTTATTGCCAGCAAAAGTAACATTTCCCCCTTGTATTGGTTTGAAATCTGAAAGCAGGGAAATATTACCCGTCATGTGCCTGGATGCTCCACTATCAACGACCCAAAAGTTGTTAACAGCTGGCTTTCGAGCACCCTGCACATATCAGCAAATTATTAGTGAGAATCTGGACCCAAGCATTCCGCTTTGGGTCGACCGGTGTCTTCTGAATAATCCTCAGTGGCTTTGGAAGTCATTTTAGGCAGCCACTTTTGCCTGACAGATGGAATAGATGGCTCAGCAGAAGTATCTGAGTTAGAATTGTTACCAAAAGATTTGTAAGACTTATGGAAAAAATTTTCTCTTTTGAAATGTTGTTTGGTAACAATCTTTTTATCATTCATCTTGGACTTTGATTCAGATTTGGGATCTGAATATAAATTCTCATAAGCTGAAGCCCTTTTTCTGGCCAAAACAAAACACCGACTACGAATATGTCCTATTTCAAAACAATAATAACACCTTCTGGGATCAACAAAACCCTTAGGAGCAACTTTCTCAAAATCATCAAAGATGTGATCATTATGATTTGGTTGAAAGCCTTGTTTAGGAACATTGGTTTTAAACCTTCTTCCTTTGGAATTTGGCAGAGGTTTAAACAGAGGTCCAATGTATCTATGTTCATTGTAAAAACCATAGTCATCAAAACCACATTGATCAGCATACCCTTTAGGTTTAACTTGTTTGACCTTGTTCTGTTCAAACTTTCCAAAATCATCATAGAAATTGTAATCATCACAAAAACCAAATGCTTCATAATCAAAACTATTTGTTTCTGAAGAATACTGACCATCAGAGTTATAAAGCTCTTAGGTGAGTAAGATGATTGTTTTGATTTAGTCTTAAATTTTTGATCATTTGATGACTTTGGTTTCTCAGAAGGTCCTTGACCTTTGGAACATGATCCTTGATCATTTGAACCAGATGGTACATCAGACAACACAATAAACTGCTCGTCTTTAAGATCTGACATAACCACCTCAGATGGTTCTACATACCACACTTTGGCAACACGTGATGGATCAACACAAATTAAAGGAAAATCTAAATCAGAAAACACTGAATTACTTCCTTTCAAACTATACATTCTCAATTTCTGAGAAGTATCACCATCAGCAGTTTTGCCTTTCAAATTTTCATCAAACTTTCCATTTTTGGCAAATTTCTTTTCACGCTTCTGAAATTTCTGAGGTTTCTTTTGATTGACCTTAGAATTTCCATCAGTCTGTCCAAACCCAACACCATTTAATTTTATACTTCTAGCAGGTGCTTCTGGTATAGTATTAATATCAGGTGTGGTTGTGTTACTTACAGAAACAGCATCTCTTTCAAAAAACAAATCTGGACCTTTAGCAAATTTTGCATTTTCAAATGTTTTCATTGTTTTTACTGTTTCAAGTATTTTCTGAGCAGCCTCTAAAGGTGTCAGTTTGACACTTTGAGGCTTAACGTCAGTGACAGGTTTTTCAACCTTAGAATCACTGGTTTCAGACTGTTTTGGCACCTCAACCTTGGGTTTGGACACATGTTTGCCTGGTTTCTTCTTATCAGTTCCTTTTGGTTTATCAGATGACCCCTCAGTAAACATTGAGTAATCAAACAGAACACCATCTTTGGTTTCTGGTTCCTTTGGTTCTAAACCATGAACAATGGGTGGAGGAACTGAATTACACCCGGATTCTTTGAGCAAATCTTTTAAATTTTCATCATTGCAAAGTGCCATTAGTAAGCATCATGACAAAGTTCTCCCAATTTTCAGGTAAAGCTTCCAGAAATTTTTCTTTCAATTCTTCCTTTTCTTTCTGAACTCCAACAACATCAAGTTCATTAATCAGATGTGAAAACCGAGAAATTAAATCTGCAATACTCTCTTTTTCACAGTGCTGGAAGTTGTCACACTCTTTCATCAAAACTTTCTTTCGACTTTTCTTATATTGAGCATTCCCTGCACACCTATCTTTTAATGCATCCCACAAAGTCTTTGAAGTTGTGCAATTTTTGAATTGATGTAGAAGATCTCTTAGTAATGCCATTGTGAGATTTCCATAGGTTTTCTTTTCTCTTGCATAAGATTTCCTTTCCTCTTCATCAAGATCACTTCTTGGAAATGGTTCCCCATTTTTCTTAGGATATGTATACTCTTGCTCAATAGGTATCCATAGATCAATATCAAGAGCATTAAGAAACGATTCAAATCGTTGTTTCCAATTATCATAATCCTCCAGTTTTAGCAGTTTAGGAACTTTCTGATTTGTTCCCATTTCATTATCGTAGTTCATCATAGTGTGCAATGATGTTTGAGCAGTAGCCATAGCGTAAAACTCACTCATTTTGAAGTTAAAACGTGACCCTTAAAACTTCGAACTCAAAAACGGAGGTCTTCCAAGCGGATTTAGGGCCTCAAAACTGGACGGTACTGGCCATAGGCTGGTACAATTCTAGATCTCGTCGATACGAACGTTTTGGCTGGTATTAGCTCCCGTAACTCTTTACGGTTCTCAAGATACGTCAGTTTTAGTGAAGACTACTATTCTGCCAGCGGACCAATCAAAACTCAGCGGACCAAATTTGTACGCGCGGACCACTTCCGGATCAACCTAACCAGCGGACCAGATACGGACTAGATATCCTCAGCGGACCAAAATGACTTGCGGACCAGATTGGTACGGCGGACCAACTAATACGCTGAAACTGCCGCGGACCAAAGTGTAACTGTCACGGACCAGCTGATGAAGATTATCTGGCGGACCACCACCAGCGGACCACGTACACGATGAAGTTTGTCTTGCGGACCAGGGGGCGGACCAACGGTGGACCAGAATATCTACGGGCGGACCAGACGAAACAAAGCTGATTTCGACTGATTTTCGCGAATTTTGACAATTGAAGCTGAAAACTGGATCAATATGATGCGAAAACACTCCAGAAGCATACATAAATCATTTTTATCCTCGGAATCACTCAGAATAAGACAAAATTGAAGAAAAACGTACCTAAACCCAAGCTTTCTCTCTCTAAAATCCGAAAAAGCACCAAAATCACAGCAGTAGAGCAACCAATTGCTCTGATACCACTTGTAAAACCACGAGACGATCTTACTACTGCATGATTTCAGTGATCGAGAACACAAACGATGTAAATAAAGCTTTCCTTTATTGATTCACAAAGAGGTTACAAGCTAGAGAGAATACACCTTGAACACACACAGTTAAGAATGATAGAGAATGACAGAACTAGAACTAACTCTCTCTAACAAGCTATTTATAGTAGTTACATACTAACTGGCGGACCACCAGCGTACCATATGGTACGCTGGACCAAATGGGCTGCGGACCATTTGGTACGCCCACATTAGAATGTACACTACGACTCACACAGAAGCTCTAGATTAGATACAATACACGAGACACACGTTAGAATAGGAATATGCTCTAACAAAATCACAGTAATTTACACCTTAACAACAGTTTTAAAAGCACTAAAGAGGACATTTTTATGGAAATAATGTTATCCAGACAAATGAGAAACCCACAAACCTGAAGTGTGCCACGAGGTACAGTAACAACCTCGCATTTATCTCGAATAGAATCTCTTCCCTTTTGCAAGAATTTCAAAGCTCTCACTACCTGTAAGTTCACACAATAATGTTTTTCTAAACTTGACATATTAATTCTTCAAAACATAAGAGAATACGGTTTGAAGATGCTGAGCAGGATACAAGAATAAAATTTATGTTATACTTACTCGTTCTAAAGGTAAGAAAAATGCTGAAGCACTTGAAGATTTACCGCCAGCATTCATGGCAACTGTTCGTCCTTGCTGATCTATGACTGGGGAACCGCTAGAGCCACCTTTAGTACCTGAGGCTGCCTGTTGTGAGCACAAAAAAAAAATTAAACAAAAAAAAATATCATTTATATAAACGATGAATTAAAAAATGAGCAGTAATTGTGCAAAGGTATTAAGACGCTTACCTGCATGTAGAATGTATTGAAATCGTTGTAGCCATCCCTGCAGCAGGATCAGACTCTTGGTTAATACTTCACAAACATGTGGAAAATTTTCATACGGATGTAAGCTTTCTATTCTACATCCAGCTGAATGTAAACTGAATCATAACAATGGAACTGAGATGTTATTAAATATCTTAACTAGTGATAAACAAAATCTTTGAGGTACACCAAAGAGGAATATACGGTTAGTGCATACTTTTTATAACACGGTGCGTCTCTGTCCAAACGAGCAAGAGTGCCAGCCAAAATAGAAACCTGTTAATGCAGACCAATTTATGATACGGCCCTCTGCCACTTTTGCTACCAACAACTCTAATTTCCAAAAGGAAATATTAGTGTGCATGAGCCATGAAGAATAGTATATACCTTCTCTCCGCTATTGTTACCAACAACTCTAATTTCCAAGCCCACACAAGTAGCCTCTGGAGTAAGAGGAATCTCCTCAGAGCTCAGAAATTGTATCGCAGAAGGATCATAATGGAAAAATCCAAAATCATGAACCTTAAAAGTTTTAAAAGTCATAATGTCAGCTGAAAATTAGCACAGTATTGTTGAAAATTTACGCATGAATTAGCCTCATGTTGATCAATAAATAATTACAGCCATTAGCCAAACTATAACAAACAAACATGCTATATGAGACCAATTGCTTTTCAATTCTACAACAGATAGACAAAGTGCAAAGATAACACATGGAAGTACTTTCTTATAATACTATAACTTCAAAAACAAGGTGAGCTTGTACGCCTTCTGCTACAGTTCCACTTTACATAACTACTCAAGATGTAAGACATTCCGAGTGGTCTTTTTGGATAATATAAACAAAACACTAAAGCATACTAATCATAATTACAAGGTTCATACTAATATAATAAACTCTGTGAAGCTGCTGCATATATGACAAATTGACAACTACACTCACAATTGGCAAAATCAAAACCAAAAGCTAAACTCTATTATTAATGTATGATCCATTAAGCAAATTACCGGGTCTCTGTAGATTGGATAGACTGGAACCTCTTCACGATTTACAAACATAGCTTCAGCTACTACAGGACCTATTAATGTATAATAAAACAAAAAAAAGTAATTAATTAAAACAAACACCAAATGGCCTTACTCTGCTAGTAAAGTAATTGAAAGAAGCAGTTTTCCCATAAAACTTTGCAATGCCACTATATAATACCCAAAAAGAAAACATTACAAGTAACATTTGAATTTGTTCTCCACATATATTTAGTTTCTTTAAAAAGAATGTGATACATCTGCCCCAAGATAAACTGATAAAGACTTTCATGGGTCCATTCTTAATATTTTTTTTACTTTTATAATAAATTGGGGGAAAAGGAAAAGGAAATGATGAGTAACCTAGATTAACCACATGACGATTGGTTAGAATAATTCCCTTATCAACAACAAACCCCGTGGCGTCGCTTGAACCCGCCGATTCGGTATCAAAAGCTCGAGGGGCGGTGGTCCGGAGCACCACCACGGCCGGAACCACCCTCTGCATCGCCCTCCGCCAGTCCTCAGCGGTAGCTTCGTTTACTCTGAACGGCGGATCGATTTCCAATGCGTCTGATTCTACTGTTTTCGATAATTCCCCCATCATACCCTAGTAAGTAAAGTGAGTTGAAATTTTTGCGATTTTGATAAGTTTTGAGTTGTGATTTAGGGCTAATTATGTGTGGTAAGGCGATCGTGTTCTTGAAGAGGTGAACGTGGCAGGTGTCGGAACTCATTCGTCTCTGGCCGTTAAAGTTTTCAACTTATTAACGAAACGATAAACTTTTTTACACGTGACGGTCGCGTATTGGGAGTCGGGAGAAAGTAATAACAAACCTAAATGTCGGCGTCAGCACTTTTGTAAAACCGAATCAGTTACCAAACTTTTTCTGATTTTCTCTAACCGAATCCGTTAACAAATTCAAAATAAATATATTATATTGATATCGTTTTCTGATTATTGTACTTCCAGGGAATATATGGGAGTCTGGTTATGCGTTGAGTACTTGAGTTTGTTGTTGACGATATATGCCAAACGAATTACGAGTCATCGCATGATCTTATACTAATCAGCATACTTTTAAGTAGTGTATAGGCAGTGAAGGACCCAATATTTTTTTGAAGGTAATATTTAACTTAACGAAAAAATCGTTTTAGAGATAACAAAATACATAAAAGAAATTCCCACCAGGCAGTATCAAGTTTTTCCACTACGCAGTGAAAGCACAGGGGTATAGGGCGCTGCACCTGCTCCTATGCTAGGTCCGCCCCTGTGAATAGGTTGGATTTAGGTAGTGGGTACCGGATTCACGAGAACTCAGTGACTTTCGAATTTTTAGTGTAAATATATATAAATACTATGAGTTATAGTCAATATATATAACTTCCAGTGAATCTAAGAAACAAAGTTTCCTAGCTCAGCTGGTAACGCAGTTTTTTATTACAGGGATGTCTCGAGTTCAAATCCGGTTTACTCAGTTTTTCTTTTTAACCTTTTTCCTTTTAAAATAGATTTTAACCCATAAGAAGAAGTTAGGGTTTTTTAAGTTATACGCACACACGAAAACAGATTGCTCGACGTGACCAGACTACCCTCCCTCCCTCCCTCTCCCTTAGGCCTCAGCGGCGCACCCTCCACCGGCGACTTCTCTGCTCCACGGCGGCTCTCCTCCGGCGACCTCTCTGCTCCGCGTCGGCTCTCCTCCGGCGACTTCTAGGTACACCTGTGTTCCTTTTCTCCATCCCCTTTCTCTTCTGATTTTGTATGGTTTTCGAAAAAGTGCATCAGGTTTTTGCCCAACTCTCAAGTTTTTCCACCGATTCACTCATATTACAGTTTGGCATTAAGCCAAATTTTGGATTGGTTACAATTTGAGATGCAATTGAATCGTGTAACAAAATCTAAAGGTTTCAAATACCAACCACAAATTCAATTCTAGAACCGATTAAAAAAAACTAATTCGAATTGCTTTTGTAAAGGGTAGAACCTAGGTTTGGAACTTATAATTCTGTGTTGAAAGTTCACTATAGGAAGATTCGTATCGGCTTTCGCGATTTCAACTATATGGCTTTTCTATTAGATCGACACGTTTTCAATTTTTTAAGGGCTGCTTAACCCTTTATTTGTTAACCCATATCAAGAAAACAATTGTCACACCCCCAAATAACCACTAACGGAGTTTATACCGTTAAGGGGTGCAAGCAAACCAGGACCACAACCATTAGTTACAAATACTAAACGAATCAGAGTTAGTCCAAATACATGTCATAAAATTTAAGTCTCAAAATACGCAGCGGAAAAATATTGTCTTAGCACTAACCACGTGCTTTACATAATCATTGTTTTAAATTCCTAATTTAGTTTAAACGAAAGTAAAATGTCTTCTTGTGCCATGCCAACCCGCTCCGGATACTCCTCAGCGATCTGCAAAAGTTTAAACCACGCAAGTGTCAACCTAACGGTTGGTGAGTTCACAGTGGGCATGTCATGCATTGGCCCGGTCTCGTAATCATAATCGTGTCAACATATACATATGTAATATTTGTTTTGTGAAAAGCAATGCTCAGTGATATACATCAGTTCATAATCATAGTAGCGTGATTTAGTAAAAGAAATGTCCGTAACATGCGTTATCGGGTATGTACTAGTTTTGTAAAATTAAAGTGCTCAACCGATATCGCGGGTAGCTAATCCGTTGTTTCCATGCACTAAGGAAGTTTGTACCAAAGCTGACTATTAAGTATCGTAGTGGCATAGCCATCATCCATTTTGTTTTGCGGACATACGTCATCGCGGCTTTGCCTCCCCCGTGTCCTCTCGGGCCCACGGTCAGATAGGCTGATATTGTACCTCCGTGCACCTCCAGTGTCACGAGGCGGAGTTTGTCAGACTCCAGTAGATCTACCCAACATCCCCTCGCTTTTACAATTAATGGCACAATTAAGTTGAGGACTTTTTTAGTTAACAAGGCAATCCTTAGAAATCATGTGATATCATGTGGTTAGACTTTAACCTACACTAGCCATATTAAAACGGTTTACTTTGGGTTCTCATGAATCCCGAAAACATTTTTCAGTTTCGTTTCAGAAATAGTTGTTTAAGTATTTCACAAGTGTTTCCCATAAAACAATTCAAGTTCATCAAGTAGGTGCATGGCACTCATAAGTTTTCAAGTTCATCAAGTAGGTGCATGGCACTCATAAGTTTTCAAGTTCATTAAGAGGTGCATAGCACTCATAAGGTTGTCAGCATTGTTTTTCGTCAAGTTATTCAGTGTGTCCCAAACGGGCTCACAGTAAACGGGTTAGTGACACTCACCTTTGGTTGCACTGCTACACTTGCTAAGTAACCCAAGTATTGCTTAACGAAGACCTAAGAACACGTTTAGGTCTTAAGTATTAGTTTGTGTCTAATCTTTAACTTAACGTCACTATGGCCCATAACATAGCACGTTGGAACTATGACACGACATACCGACACACGACACCGATGGTTGATCATAAACGAGGGTTCACATATCACAGAAACCAAAGCATGTTTCATTATTGCATAATCATGTTAGTCATGGCATATCATTCAAATAAGTTGCACAAGTTTGGGTTTTGGTCTGGTCACAGTTTCGCTACACAGTTTCGCTGCAGTTTCGCTATGCAGTTTCGCTGCACAGTTTCGCTGTGTGCACGGGACGGGCAGCACTTTCGCTAGGCAATACCCGATGACACAGTTTCGCTAGCTAGTTTCGCTCGAAACTGATTACACAGTTTCGCTAGCATAGCTTCGCTCGAAACTGGTTTGAACTTTCGTTCAGGGACAAGGTCTATGGGTTCAGTAGTTTCGTTCACAGGCGACACTATAGTTTCGCTGCATAGTGTCGCTGGATGAAGATATACATAGTTTCGCTGAATAGTTTCGCTATATGAATGCACAGTTTCGCTAGTCGCTAAAAACCCGTAAATTTGACTAAAAATCTTTCTAACAGCTTCCATACTTCATGTAATTCATTATCTAGCATACATAAACATTTACCAACATCACAGAAGCATTTTTAACACCTTAAACATGGTTTTTCATCATCAAATCTTCAAGAACACTTTTTACACAAAATGACCTAATCTAGCATGAATCTTCATTATGGATCAGTTTCACACGTAAAGTTGTAGTCTTTATGATAGATCTAGCATTCCTAAGCATCATTTCAGAAGATCAAGTGATTCTATGAAGATCTAAGCATGCTTTATAGTAAAAGACATAGAAAATACAAAAAGAATGGTTATGGGACTCACGGTTTGATCTCCGGGCTCGATGGATGATCTCACTGACTGAGATGACAGCAGGTCTTGGTGGTTCTTGACTGATTTTCGGCTGGTCTTTAACGAGGGAGAGAGAAGAGGAGTGTGTGTGTGTTTTTGTGTGATGATGGAAGCAAAATGGAAGATTAGGGTTTCCATTTGGTTTAAATACCAAGGCCTTCCTTGGGCTTTTCATTGGGATTTGGGCCCCAATGATTAGTCAATCATTAGCCCAATGATTAAACAAATGCATACATCCTTATTATCCAATTAATCATTAAACTAGGCAATTAAGCAATTTAAGCAATTTATTACATAATTCAACAAATAAGCAAATAGTCATGCTTTTTTTTTAATAATAATCATGCATTTAAATCATGTTGCACATAATTCCACATAATGAATAAACACATAACACGTGTGGACGGGTTCGGTGATCAACCAAAGGTCGTGGACGTATTCGGCCTAGTTAAGCATTAGTTACTAAGTTAACACTTATAACGTAACTAACGGAGATTGTCTAACGGAAGTAAACCTTGAGATTCTCGGATGTCACATCATCCCCTTGTAAATGGAATTTTCGTCCCGAAAATTATTTTGCGTTGTAGCGTTCGCAGCCTCGGCTGTCGTTGCTGGGGAAAGAAAGCAAAAGTTTTAGGGTCGCCACATCCTCCTCCTGTTAAAGGAATTTTGGTCCCCAAAATTAAATCATACCTTGAGTTTCCGTGGATGTTTGCTCGAACAAGTGAGGATACTTTTTCTTCATCTGATCCTCCCGTTCCCAAGTATATTCAGGTCCACGCTTTGAGATCCATCGAACCTTGACGATTGGAATCTTGCTACGTTTGAGGGCTTTCTCCTCGCGTCCCATGATTTCTACCGGTTGCTCAATAAATCTCAGATGTTCATCGATTTCCAATTCCTCCAAGGGAATTATTTCAGTCTCTTCAGCCAGACATTTCTTCAGATTCGAGACGTGAAACACGTTGTGAACTCCATCGAGTTCTGCAGGGAGTTTTAATCGGTAGGCCACCGGGCCTACTTCCCCAATGATTTCAAATGGACCGATATAGCGAGGATTCAGCTTTCCACGCGTTCCGAAGCGTATCACTCCTTTCCAGGGAGATACCTTCAATAGAACTTTGTCGCCTACCTCGAACTTCAAAGGTTTACGGCGTTTGTCGGCATAGCTCTTTTGCCTGTCACGTGCTGCGGCTATCCGCTTTCTGATTTGAATAATTCTCTCAGTTGTATCATGAATGATTTCCGGTCCAGTGAGTCCTTTCTCACCCGTTTCGGCCCAACACACGGGCGATCTACATTTTCTGCCATAAAGGGCTTCAAAAGGTGCTGCACCGATGCTCGTATGATAACTGTTGTTGTAGGAGAACTCCACCAACGGAAGATGAGCCTCCCAGTCTTTACCGAAGTCGAGAACGCAAGCTCGGAGCATGTCTTCCAAAGTCTGAATAGTTCGTTCCGTCTGACCATCGGTCTGCGGGTGATAAGCTGTACTCATATCCAGTCTGGTTCCCAGTGCTTCTTGCATAGATTGCCACAATCGGGAAGTAAATCGAGGATCCCGATCGGAGATAATGGTCTTAGGCACACCGTGACGTGCCACAATTCGGTCGATATACAGCTTCGTTAACTTATCCATATTGTCACTTTCCCTCATTGGAATAAAATGTGCAGATTTGGTTAAACGATCTATGATAACCCAAATCGCATCCGGTCGATTCGATCGGTGAGGTAGTCCCGTTACAAAATCCATGGAGATATCCTCCCATTTCCATTCCGGAATCTTCGGTTGCTGCAATAATCCAGAAGGCTTTTGGTATTCGATCTTAACTCTTGAGCATGTTAAACACTTAGCCACATATCGCGCAATGTCGGCTTTCATGTTCGGCCACCAATACAAGCTCTTCAAATCTTGGTACATTTTATCCGATCGAGGGTGTACCGAATACCTTGATTTGTGAGCCTCGTCCATCACGAGCTCACGGAGATTTCCGAGTAAAGGAATCCAAATCCTGTCATTGTAATACCTGAGTCCGTCGGACTTAATTTCAGAGTTACCATCTACCCCTCGCAGTGCTTCATCTGCGAAGTTTTCTTCTTTTAAAGCTTCTCGTTGGGCATCGCGGATTCGATCCGGCAGTCCCGTGTGAATGGTAAGTTGCAGCGCTCGTACTCGTCGAGGCTTTTCGTACTCTTTTCGACTTAAGGCATCAGCCACAACATTGGCTTTTCCCGGATGATACTTAATCGCTAAATCATAATCATTTAGTAACTCGACCCACCTTCGTTGTCGCATGTTGAGGTCCTTTTGTTCAAAGATGTGTTGTAAGCTTTTGTGGTCGGTAAATATCGTGCACTTTGTTCCGTAGAGATAATGTCTCCAAATCTTGAGTGCAAATACAACGGCTCCTAATTCCAAATCATGCGTTGTGTAATTCTTCTCATGAACCTTCAGTTGCCTGGACCCGTAGGCAATCACTTTGTCTCGTTGCATCAATACGCAACCGAGTCCCTGAATGGATGCATCGCAATAAACCACGAAGTCGTCTACCCCTTCGGGTAACGAGAGAATCGGAGCTGAACATAACATGTCCTTAAGAGTTTGAAACGCGTGTTCTTCTTTTTCACCCCATCTATATTACACTCCTTTATGCGTTAAGGCTGTTAAGGGTTGAGCCAATTGTGAGAAACCCTTAATGAATCTTCGGTAATATCCGGCAAGTCCTAAAAATTGTCGGATTTTGGTCGGCGCTCTTGGAGTAGACCAATTCTTAATAGCTTCCACTTTAGATGGATCGACATGAATTCCATCCTTATTAACAATGTGTCTAAGAAACTGGACTTCGCGAATCCAAAAATCGCACTTTGAAAACTTGGCGTAAAGCTGTTCCTTGCGGAGTAATTCCAAGATAAGTCGTAGGTGATTCTCGTGTTCTTCCTTTGACTTGGAGTAGATCAAAATATCATCGATGAAAACTATCACAAACTGATCGAGGTACGGCTTGCACACTCGATTCATCAGATCCATAAATACAGCAGGCGCATTGGTTAGCCCAAACGGCATAACCAGGAACTCGTAATGACCATACCGAGTTCTAAAAGCAGTCTTAGAAATATCCTCATCGCGAACACGAAGTTGGTGATATCCAGACCGTAAATCGATCTTTGAAAAGTAGCTTAAACCTTGTAGCTGATCGAAGAGATCGTCGATTCGAGGAAGTGGATATCGATTCTTGATCGTAACTTTGTTAAGCTCTCGGTAGTCGATACACATTCGGAACGTTCCATCTTTCTTCTTAACAAACAATACCGGTGCTCCCCACGGGGACGAACTTGGACGAATAAATCCTTTGTCGAGTAACTCTTGAAGTTGTGCGGAGAGTTCGTTGAGTTCGCTTACCGCCAAACGGTACGGTGCGCGTGCGATCGGAGCGGCTCCAGGAGCTAAGTCGATTCCAAACTCTACTTGTCGAAATGGAGGCAAACCAGGCAATTCTTCAAGGAATACATCTTGGAAGTCGCGAACTATCGGGTAGTCGTTGATTCTACGCTCGGGAAGTGTCGAGTCAGTGACGTTTGCAAGAATCGCGAAGTGTCCTTTACGAAGACACTTTTGAGCTTTAAGATACGAAATAATACCAGAGACTGTTCCACCTTTTTCACCTTGAACTGTTAACATTTCACCTCCTTCGAGTGGAATACGGACCACTTTTTCTTGACATATAATTTCAGCTCGGTTTTCGGATAACCAATCCATTCCTACTATGACATTAAAACTACCAATCGGAAAAGGCATAAGATCGATTCCTAACGTATGGCCAGCTAGTTCTAACTTACAGTCCTTAACTATCTGAGTCGTATCATGAAGTTTACCATTCGCTAACTCTACCACATACTTAGCATCTAAGTCAATCTGTGGCGACCCTAAAACTTTTGCTTTCTTTCCCCAGCAACGACAGCAACAACGACAGCCGAGGCTGCGAACGCTACAACGCAAGAATAATTTTCGGGACGAAAATTCCATTTACAAGGGGATGATGTGACATCCGAGAATTTCAAGGTTTACTTCCGTTAGACAATCTCCGTTAGTTACGTTATAAGTGTTAACTTAGTAACTAATGCTTAACTAGGCCGAATACGTCCACGACCTTTGGTTGATCACCGAACCCGCCCATACGTGTTATGTATTCATTTATTTATTGTCATTAAGTGCAACGTGATTTAAATGCATGATTATTATTAAAAAGCATGACTATTTGTGTACTAAATGTTAAATCATGTGACAAATTGCTTAATTGTATAATTATATGTTTAACCGGGTAACTAAGTGTATGCATACATGATTAATCTTGGGCTAATCATTTGCTAATCATTAGGGCCCATATCCCAATGAAAAGCCCACCAAGGCCCTTGGTATTTAAACTAAATGGAAACCCTAATTTCCATTATTCTTTCTTACATCACCATCAAAAACACACACACACTCTCCATATCTCTCTCCCTCTCGTTGGATCAGCTGAGACCAGCCAAGAAACCACCACGAGACTACTATCATCTCTGTTGGTGAAGATCATCCATCGAGCTTGATCAAACCGTGAGTCCCATGAACCATTTTTATGCATTTTCTATGTATTTCACTTCAAAGCATGCTTAGATCTTCATGTAATCACTTGATCTCCTGATATGATGCTTAGGAATGTTAGATCTATCATAAAGTCTGCAAATTTACGTGTGAAACTAATCCATAATGAAGATTCATGCTAGATTAGGTCATTTTGTGTAAAAAGTGCTCTTGAAGATTTGATGATGAAAAACCATGTTTAAGGTGTTAAAAATGCTTCTGTGATGTTGGTAAATGATTATGTGTGATAGATAATGAATTACATGAAGTATGGAAGCTGTTAGAAAGATTTTTAGTCAAATTTACGGGGTTTTAGCGACTAGCGAAACTGTGCATTCATATAGCGAAACTGTTCAGCGAATCTATGTATATCTTCAACCACCGACACTATGCAGCGAAACTGTAGTGTCGCCAGTGAACGAAACTACCGAGCGAAACAACCATAGACCTTGTCCTTGAACGAAAGTTCAAACCAGTTTCGAGCGAAGCTATGCTAGCGAAACTGTGTCATCAGTTTCGAGCGAAACTAGCTAGCGAAACTGTGTCATCGGGTATTGCCTAGCGAAAGTGCTGCCCGTGCACACAGCGAAACTGTGCAGCGAAACTGCATAGCGAAACTATAGCGAAACTGCTTGGCGAAACTGTGGCCAAACCAAAACCCGAACTTGTGCAACTTAATTTAATGTTATGCTATGACTTACATGATTATGCAATAATGAAACATGCTTTGATTTCTGATGTATGTGAACCCTTGTTTATGATCAACCATCGGTGTCGTGTGTCGGTATGTCGTGTCATAGTTCCAACGTGCTATGTTATGGGCCATAGTGACGTTAAGTTAAAGATTAGACACAAAACTAATACTTAAGACCTAAACGTGTTCTTAGGTCTTCGTTAAGCAAACAATACTTGGATTACTTAGCAAGTGTAGCAGTGCAACCAAAGGTGAGTGTCACTAACCCGTTTACTGTGAGCCCGTTTGGGACACACTGAATAACTTAACGAAAAACAATGCTGACAACCTTATGAGTGCTATGCACCTACTTGATGAACTTGAAAACTTATGATTGCCAAGCACCTACTTGTTATACTTGAAGTGTTTTATGGGAAACACTTGTGAAAGACTTAAACAATTATTTCTAAAACGAAACTGAAAATGTTTTCGGGATTCATGAGAACCCAAAGTAAACCGTTTTAATATGGCTAGTGTAGGTTAAAGTCTAACCACATGATATCACATGATTTCTAAGGATTGCCTTGTTAACTGAAAAAGTCCTCAACTTAATTGTGCCATTAATTGTAAAAGCGAGGGGATGTTGGGTAGATCTACTGGAGTCTGACAAACTCCGCCTCGTGACACTAGAGGTGCACGGAGGTACAATATCAGCCTATCTGACCGTGGGCCCGAGAGTACACGGGGGAGGCAAAGCCGCGATGACGTATGTCCGCAAAACAAAATGGATGATGGCTATGCCACTACGATACTTAATAGTCAGCTTTGGTACAAACTTCCTTAGTGCATGGAAACAACGGATTAGCTACCCGCGATATCGGTTGAGCACTTTAATTTTACAAAACTAGTTCATACCCGATAACGTATGTTATGGACATTACTTTTACTAAATCACGCTACTATGATTTGAACTGATGAATATCACTGAGCATTGCTTTTCACAAATAAATAATACATAAGTATATGTTGACACGATTATGATTATGAGATCGGGCCAATGCATGACAAGCCCACTGTGAACTCACCAACCGTTAGGTTGACACTCGCGTGGTTTAAACTTTTGCAGATCGCTGAGGTGTATCCGGAGCGGGTTGGCATGGCACGTGAAGACGTTTTATTTTTGTTTAAACCGAATTGGGAATTTAAAACAATGATTTTGTAAAGCACATGGTTAGTGCTAAGACAATATTTTTCCGCTGCGTATTTTGAGACTTTAATTTCATGACATGTATTTGGACTAACTCTGATTCGTTTAGTAATTGTAACTAATGGTTGTGGTCATGGTTTGCTCGCACCCCTTAACGGTATAAACTCCGTTAGTGGTTATTTGGGGGTGTGACATAATCGGTTTAGCAGTAATTAGCCTAGCAAACTTAGTGGAAATAAAACTTCTTTCAGCACCAGAATCAAACAATACAGTAGCGAAGAAACCATTTAATATGAATTTACCGTTAATCACGTTGGCGTCGTTGCGAGCTTCTCCTTGACCCATAATGAAAGCTCTTTCCGTTTCCATTCCCGTTGCCATTTCCTCCGCCATTACCATTCCCACCATTGTTTCCCTGATTACCGTTTCCTTGTCTTCTCAACTGTGGGCAGTCCCGTTTTATGTGGCCTTGAGCACCACATTCATAGCAGTTCCCATTACCATTTCCTCTGGGAGCTTCATTGTTGTTGTTACGGTTCTGACCATTGTTGTTTCCATTGCCCCGGTTGTTTCCATAGTTGTTGTTGCCATGATTGTTCTTGTTGTTTTGCCTTGGGCGGTTTTGTTGCTCAGGTAAAATTGCCCAACAGTCTTTTGCTTCATGGCCTCTCTTACCACATCTCTCGCAGTTCAAACTTTTTCTGCAGATACCGGTGTGATGTTTCCCACACTTGTTGCACCTGGGAAGGTTGCCCTTGTAGTTGCTTTGACCATTTCCGCCTTGGCGGTTGTTACCACTGCTGTTTCCAGACCTCTTGCTTTAACCCTTGGAGTTAAAGGATCTCCCCGTGTTGTTTCCAACACTCTGATTGTTCATTGAATTTTCAGGAGCTTCTTCATCAGCTTTTCTTTTGCCACTTAAGGCAGTCTTCTCAGAGGCTTTTGCAGGAAGTGTGCCTCTCTCAATCTCCTGATCAGTAAGCTTATGAGCCAAACGGATGGCTTGCTGCACAGTTGTTGGGTTGCTAGCGGTCACCAAGCTCTTGATTTGGGGTGCGAGACCCTCCAGATAACGCTCAATGCGCTTAAATTCGGCATCAACCATTGTTGGGCACAGTACCGCGTACTCGTGGTAACGCGCAGTGTATTCCTCAACTTCAGACCCAGACATCTTGGAGTTCAAAAATTCCCCTTCCAGTTTCTTGACTTGGTCCCGAGGGCAGTACTCCTCCATAATCAGTTCCTTAAACGCTTCCCATTCCATGTCATTAGCCGCATTTATCCCAATCATCTGGGTTTCGGCGTTCCACCAGGAGAGAGCTGCTCCCTCGAAAGTACCAGTCGCAAATTTCACTTTGTTCTCAGCAGGGCAGTTGCACATAGAGAAGACCTTCTCAGACTTCTCGATCCACCTAAGGAGTCCTACCGCTCCTTCCTCGCCGGAAAACGTCATCGGCTTGCAGTCCATGAAAGACTTAAACGTGCAGTGATGGATGTTTCCTGATGCATAAATAGTTCGGGTTTTAAACAAGTCAAAATATAATCGCTTTGTGCCTTAACCGGCATAATAATTACCATGCGCGACAATTGTAGCTTGGACGGCTGCCACGGCGGCTTGCACGTGTTCGTTTATCATCGCTTGCTGTTGTGCAGGTGTCAAGTTAATGTTGTTCCTTCCGGCTCTTCCAGACATTTTCTGGACAGTTAAAGTAGCCAGTGTTCAGTCACAGTTATACTCTATACATATCCCATAATATGTATATTAACAATTTCCCGTTATCCCACTATTAGTTCTGAAAAATTTTCGTGCATAATTGAGGCGTCGTCGGAGAACGTCGTAAGTCGTAAGTACTATCGTCGAAAGTCGGCTTCCCCATAAAAGTCACCGTCGGCGTAGTCATCGTAGTAGAAATCAGGATGTAGCGCGTAGCATCGTTTCGTTGTCGCTTTCCCCCGGAATATTGCGCGTATTAGCGTTCGCGTTTCGTGTTCGTGTGTGAAATCTTCCTAAGGTTTTTCCGTTAGACTACTTAGACACGGTCTATGTATATTTATATATATATATATATACATATGAAGTATTTACTTACACAGCAGAGCGAGTATCCCAGGTTGGCACGTAAAAATTTTGTTTTGGGAATTTGTTTGTTCGTTTGTAACTAAGGTTTCAAGTTGCAGTTTCCAAATCGTTTTAGAAAATGATTCCAGTTCTCTGCAACTTATGGCTCTGATACCAATCTGTCACACCCCCAAATAACCACTAACGGAGTTTATACTGTTAAGGGGTGCAAGCATACCAGGACCACAACCATTAGTTACAAATACTAAACGAATCAGAGTTAGTCCAAATACATGTCATAAAATTTATGTCTCAAAATACGCAGCGGAAAAATATTGTCTTAGCACTAACCACGTGCTTTACATAATCATTGTTTTAAATTACCAATTTAGTTTAAACGAAAGTAAATGTCTTCTTGTGCCATGCCAACCCGCTCCGGATACTCCTCAACGATCTGCAAAAGTTTAAACCACGCAAGTGTCAACCTAACGGTTGGTGAGTTCACAGTGGGCATGTCATGCATTGGCCCGGTCTCGTAATCATAATCGTGTCAACATATACATATGTAATATTTGTTTTGTGAAAAGCAATGCTCAGTGATATACATCAGTTCATAATCATAGTAGCGTGATTTAGTAAAAGAAATGTCCGTAACATGCGTTATCGGGTATGTACTAGTTTTGTAAAATTAAAGTGCTCAACTGATATCGCAGGTAGCTAATCCGTTGTTTCCATGCACTAAGGAAGTTTGTACCAAAGCTGACTATTAAGTATCGTAGTGGCATAGCCATCATCCATTTTGTTTTGCGGACATACGTCATCGCGGCTTTGCCTCCCCCGTGTCCTCTCGGGCCCACGGTCAGATAGGCTGATATTGTACCTCCGTGCACCTCCAGTGTCACGAGGCGGAGTTTGTCAGACTCCAGTAGATCTACCCAACATCCCCTCGCTTTTACAATTAATGGCACAATTAAGTTGAGGACTTTTTTAGTTAACAAGGCAATCCTTAGAAATCATGTGATATCATGTGGTTAGACTTTAACCTACACTAGCCATATTAAAACGGTTTACATTGGGTTCTCATGAATCCCGAAAACATTTTTCAGTTTCGTTTTAGAAATAGTTGTTTAAGTATTTCACAAGTGTTTCCCATAAAACACTTCAAGTTCATCAAGTAGGTGCATGGCACTCATAAGTTTTCAAGTTCATCAAGTAGGTGCATGGCACTCATAAGTTTTCAAGTTCATTAAGAGGTGCATAGCACTCATAAGGTTGTCAGCATTTTTTTTTCGTTAAGTTATTCAGTGTGTCCCAAACGGGCTCACAGTAAATGGGTTAGTGACACTCACCTTTGGTTGCACTGCTACACTTGCTAGGTAACCCAAGTATTGCTTAACGAAGACCTAAGAACACGTTTAGGTCTTAAGTATTAGTTTGTGTCTAATCTTTAACTTAACGTCACTATGGCCCATAACATAGCACGTTGGAACTATGACACGACATACCAACACACGACACCGATGGTTGATCATAAACGAGGGTTCACATATCACAGAAACCAAAGCATGTTTCATTATTGCATAATCATGTAAGTCATGGCATATCATTCAAATAAGTTGCACAAGTTTGGGTTTTGGTCTGGTCACAGTTTCGCTACACAGTTTCGCTGCAGTTTCGCTATGCAGTTTCGCTGCACAGTTTCGTTGTGTGCACGGGCAGCACTTTCGCTAGGCAATACCCGATGACACAGTTTCGCTAGCTAGTTTCGCTCGAAACTGATTACACAGTTTCGCTAGCATAGCTTCGCTCGAAACTGGTTTGAACTTTCGTTCAGGGACAAGGTCTATGGTTATTTCGCTCGGTAGTTTCGTTCACAGGCGACACTATAGTTTCGCTGCATAGTGTCGCTAGATGAAGATATACATAGTTTCGCTGAATAGTTTCGCTATATGAATGCACAGTTTCGCTAGTCGCTAAAAACCCGTAAATTTGACTAAAAATCTTTCTAACAGCTTCCATACTTCATGTAATTCATTATCTAGCATACATAAACATTTACCAACATCATAGAAGCATTTTTAACACCTTAAACATGGGTTTTCATCATCAAATCTTCAAGAACACTTTTTACACAAAATGACCTAATCTAGCATGAATCTTCATTATGGATCAGTTTCACACGTAAAGTTGTAGTCTTTATGATAGATCTAGCATTCCTAAGCATCATTTCAGAAGATCAAGTGATTCTATGAAGATCTAAGCATGCTTTATAGTAAAAGACATAGAAAATACAAAAAGAATGGTCATGGGACTCACGGTTTGATCTCCGGGCTCGATGGATGATCTCACCGACTGAGATGACAGCAGGTCTTGGTGGTTCTTGACTGATTTTCGGCTGGTCTTTAACGAGGGAGAGAGAAGAGGAGTGTGTGTGTGTTTTTGTGTGATGATGGAAGCAAAATGGAAGATTAGGGTTTCCATTTGGTTTAAATACCAAGGCCTTCCTTGGGCTTTTCATTGGGATTTGGGCCCCAATGATTTGTCAATCATTAGCCCAATGATTAAACAAATGCATACATCCTTATTATCCAATTAATCATGAATAAACACATAACACGTGTGGACGGGTTCGGTGATCAACCAAAGGTCTTGGACGTATTCGGCCTAGTTAAGCATTAGTTACTAAGTTAACACTTATAACGTAACTAACGGAGATTGTCTAACGGAAGTAAACCTTGAGATTCTCGGATGTCACAACAATTGTTAAGAGCTATGATCCACACAAGCCTGCCTGACAAGATATTTTTGTATATTTAGATCAAGAGTTGAAGCATATCACTTAATAGGATGTTGTTAATATGTTATAAGGATTGTGGGAAATAAAATTTTTATAGTTGACTGTTTGTGTAGATTTTAGTTTCTTTCGATTAGGGGTTTCAAGATGAACTAGATCCCGAATAAACAAGTTGAGAACACCGACATGTGAGATTGTTATCAACCTTAACAGACCAAATCGAAAATTTTGATATTTAGTTGTTAGAATCTCGACCACCAAAAAATTATGAACCCAGTGAAATTTGAAGGAGTTAACATGTTTGGTTACATTATAGGAATGTTTTATGTATCTCTGAATTTGTGTGAACATGTTGTTTGGATTCAGATGAAGACTGTTACTGGAAAAATCGTATCTACGAAACCTGTTAATCTATCTAAAGCTGCCAAGATCTTGTTAAATGTAGTAAACTCCGACAATGGAGCTTCACAACTTGTGGCTGCTTACCTCCGCCGCGCTTCTGCAGCATTTAACGAGCTTGTATACTCTAAAAAGCACCATATGCTGAAGAAGAAATCGTCGAAGGAAGACACATCAACTAAATCTGATACGAGTCATAGAAGTTTAGAAGAAAATAAGAAATTTGGCCAGGTTTCAGTTGAGGTTGATGAAAGCGGGGCCAGGGAAGTTGAAGGTAAATTGAGAAAAAAAGAGAAGAAAAAGAAGAAGGCTGAGGTTAGTTTTGGTAGTGGGGAAAACAACAACATTGAAGTTGATTCTAAACCAAGTAACGAGACGATAAGCGAAAAAAATGAAGAAAAGAAGAGAAAGAAGAAGAAGAGGAAGAATGCAGAGGCTGACGGGGGCGAAATGGGTAAGGCAGTATCAAGTTTTTCCACTACGCAGTGAAAGCACAGGGGTATAGGGCGCTGCACCTGCTCCTATGCTAGGTCCGCCCCTGTGAATAGGTTGGATTTAGGTAGTGGGTACCGGATTCACGAGAACTCAGTGACTTTCGAATTTTTAGTGTAAATATATATAAATACTATAAGTTTTAGTCAATATATATAACTTCCAGTGAATCTAAGAAACAAAGTTTCCTAGCTCAGCTGGTAACGCAGTTTTTTATTACAGGGATGTCTCAAGGTCAAATCCGGTTTATTCAGTTTTTCTTTTTAACCTTTTTCCTTTTAAAATAGATTTTAACCCATAAGAAGAAGTTAGGGTTTTTTAAGTTATACGCACACACGAAAACAGATTGCTCGACGTGACCAGACTACCCTCCCTCCCTCCCTCTCCCTTAGGCCTCAGCGGCGCACCCTCCACCGGCGACTTCTCTGCTCCACGGCGGCTCTCCTCCGGCGACCTCTCTGCTCCGCGGCGGCTCTCCTCCGGCGACTTCTAGGTACACCTGTGTTCCTTTTCTCCATTCCCTTTCTCTTCCGATTTGGTATGGTTTTCGAAAAAGTGCATTAGGTTTTTGCCCAACTCTCAAGTTTTTCCACCGATTCACTCATATTACAGTTTGGCATTAAGCCAAATTTTGGATTGGTTACAATTTGAGATGCAATTGAATCGTGTAACAAAATCTATAGGTTTCAAATACCAAACACAAATTCAATTCTAGAACCGATTAAAAAAAACTGATTCGAATTGCTTTTGTAAAGGGTAGAACCTAGGTTTGGAACTTATAATTCTGTGTTGAAAGTTCACTATAGGAAGATTCGTATCGGCTTTCGCGATTTCAACTATATGGCTTTTCTATTAGATCGACACATTTTCAATTTTTTAAGGGCTGCTTAACCCTTTATTTGTTAACCCATATCAAGAAAACAATTGTTAAGAGCTATGATCCACACAAGCATGCCTGACAAGATATTTTTGTATATTTAGATCAAGAGTTGAAGCATATCACTTAATAGGATGTTGTTAATATGTTATAAGGATTGTGGGAAATAAAAGTTTTATAGTTGACTGTTTGTGTAGATTTTTGTTTCTTTCGATTAGGGGTTTCAAGATGAACTAGATCCCGAATAAACAAGTTGAGAACACCGACATGTGAGATTGTTATCAACCTTAACAGACCAAATCGAAAATTTTAATATTTAGTTGTTAGAATCTCGACCACCAAAAAATTATGAACCCAGTGAAATTTGAAGGAGTTAACATGTTTGGTTACGTTATAGGAATTTTTTATGTATCTCTGAATTTGTGTGAACATGTTGTTTGGATTCAGATGAAGACTGTTACTGGAAAAATCGTATCTACGAAACCTATTAATCTATCTAAAGCTGCCAAGATCTTGTCAAATTTTGTAAACTCCGACAATGGAGCTTCACAACCTGTGGCTGCTTACCTCCGCCGCGCTTCTGCAGCATTTAACGAGCTTGTATACTCTAAAAAGCACCATATGCTGAAGAAGAAATCGTCGAAGGAAGACACATCAACTAAATCTGATACGAGTAATAGAAGTTTAGAAGAAAATAAGAAATTTGGCCAGGTTTCAGTTGAGGTTGATGAAAGCGGGGCCAGGGAAGTTGAAGGTAAATTGAGAAAAAAAAGAGAAGAAAAAGAAAAAGGCTGAGGGTAGTTTTGGTAGTGGGGAAAACAACAACATTGAAGTTGAGTCTAAACCAAGTAACGAGACGATGAGCGAAAAAAATGAAGAAAAGAAGAGAAAGAAGAAGAAGAGGAAGAATGCAGAGGCTGACGGGGGCGAAATGGGTAAGGCAGTATCAAGTTTTTCTACTACGCAGTGAAAGCACAGGGGTATAGGGCGCTGCACCTGCTGCTATGCTAGGTCCGCCCCTGTGAATAGGTTGGATTTAGGTAGTGGGTACCGGATTCACGAGAACTCAGTGACTTTCAAATTTTTAGTGTAAATATATATAAATACTATGAGTTTTAGTCAGTATATATAACTTCCAGTGAATCTAAGAAACAAAGTTTCCTAGGTCAGCTGGTAACGCAGTTTTTTATTACAGGGATGTCTCGAGTTCAAATCCGGTTTACTCAGTTTTTCTTTTTAACCTTTTTCCTTTTAAAATATATTTTAACCCATAAGAAGAAGTTAGGGTTTTTTAAGTTATACGCACACACGAAAACAGATTGCTCGACGTGACCAGACTACCCTCCCTCCCTCCCTCTCCCTTAGGCCTCAGCGGCGCACCCTCCACCGGCGACTTCTCTGCTCCACGGCGGCTCTCCTCCGGCGACCTCTCTGCTTCGCGGCGGCTCTCCTCCGGCGACTTCTAGGTACACCTGTGTTCCTTTTCTCCATCCCTTTCTCTTCCGATTTGGTATGGTTTTCGAAAAAGTGCATTAGGTTTTTGCCCAACTCTCAAGTTTTTCCACCGATTCACTCATATTACAGTTTGGCATTAAGCCAAATTTTGGATTGGTTACAATTTGAGATGCAATTGAATCGTGTAACAAAATCTAAAGGTTTCAAATACCAACCACAAATTCAATTCTAGAACCGATTAAAAAAAACTGATTCGAATTGCTTTTGTAAAGGGTAGAACCTAGGTTTGGAACTTATAATTCTGTGTTGAAAGTTCACTATAGGAAGATTCGTATCGGCTTTCGCGATTTCAACTATATGGCTTTTCTATTAGATCGACACACTTTCAATTTTTTAAGGGCTGCTTAACCCTTTATTTGTTAACCCATATCAAAAAAACAATTGTTAAGAGCTATGATCCACACAAGCCTGCCTGACAAGATATTTTTGTATATTTAGATCAAGAGATGAAGCATATCACTTAATAGGATGTTGTTAATATGTTATAAGGATTGTGGGAAATAAAAGTTTTATAGTTGACTGTTTGTGTAGATTTTTGTTTCTTTCGATTAGGGGTTTCAAGATGAACTAGATCCCGAATAAACAAGTTGAGAACACCGACATGTGAGATTGTTATCAACCTTAACAGACCAAATCGAAAATTTTAATATTTAGTTGTTAGAATCTCGACCACCAAAAAATTATGAACCCAGTGAAATTTGAAGGAGTTAACATGTTTGGTTACATTATAGGAATTTTTTATGTATCTCTGAATTTGTGTGAACATGTTGTTTGGATTCAGATGAAGACTGTTACTGGAAAAATCGTATCTACGAAACCTGTTAATCTATCTAAAGCTGCCAAGATCTTGTCAAATTTTGTAAACTCCGACAATGGAGCTTCACAACCTGTGTCTGCTTACCTCCGCCGCGCTTCTGCAGCATTTAACGAGCTTGTATACTCTAAAAAGCACCATATGCTGAAGACGAAATCGTCGAAGGAAGACACATCAACTAAATCTGATACGAGTCATAGAAGTTTAGAAGAAAATAAGAAATTTGGCCAGGTTTCAGTTGAGGTTGATGACAGCGGAGCCAGGGAAGTTGAAGGTAAATTGAGAAAAAAAGAGAAGAAAAAGAAGAAGGCTGAGGGTAGTTTTGGTAGTGGGGAAAACAACAACATTGAAGTTGAGTCTAAACCAAGTAACGAGACGATGAGCGAAAAAAATGAAGAAAAGAAGAGAAAGAAGAAGAAGAGGAAGAATGTAGAGGCTGGCGGGGGCGAAATGGGTAAGGCAGTATCAAGTTTTTCCACTACGCAGTGAAAGCACAGGGGTATAGGGCGCTGCACTTGCTCCTATGCTAGGTCCGCCCCTGTGAATAGGTTGGATTTAGGTAGTGGGTACCGGATTCACGAGAACTCAGTGACTTTCGAATTTTTAGTGTAAATATATATAAATACTATAAGTTTTAGTCAATATATATAACTTCCAGTGAATCTAAGAAACAAAGTTTCCTAGCTCAGCTGGTAACGCAGTTTTTTATTACAGGGATGTCTCAAGGTCAAATCCGGTTTACTCAGTTTTTCTTTTTAACCTTTTTCCTTTTAAAATAGATTTTAACCCATAAGAAGAAGTTAGGGTTTTTTAAGTTATACGCACACACGAAAACAGATTGCTCGACGTGACCAGACTACCCTCCCTCCCTCCCTCTCCCTTAGGCCTCAGCGGCGCACCCTCCACCGGCGACTTCTCTGCTCCACGACGGCTCTCCTCCGGCGACCTCTCTGCTCCGCGGCGGCTCTCCTCCGGCGACTTCTAGGTACACCTGTGTTCCTTTTCTCCATTCCCTTGCTCTTCCGATTTGGTATGGTTTTCGAAAAAGTGCATTAGGTTTTTGCCCAACTCTCAAGTTTTTCCACCGATTCACTCATATTACAGTTTGGCATTAAGCCAAATTTTGGATTGGTTACAATTTGAGATGCAATTGAATCGTGTAACAAAATCTAAAGGTTTCAAATACCAACCACAAATTCAATTCTAGAACCGATTAAAAAAAACTGATTCGAATTGCTTTTGTAAAGGGTAGAACCTAGGTTTGGAACTTATAATTCTGTGTTGAAAGTTCACTATAGGAAGATTCGTATCGGCTTTCGCGATTTCAACTATATGGCTTTTCTATTAGATCGACACATTTTCAATTTTTTAAGGGCTGCTTAACCCTTTATTTGTTAACCCATATCAAGAAAACAATTTTTAAGAGCTATGATCCACACAAGCCTGCCTGACAAGATATTTTTGTATATTTAGATCAAGAGTTGAAGCATATCACTTAATAGGATGTTGTTAATATGTTATAAGGATTGTGGGAAATAAAAGTTTTATAGTTGACTGTTTGTGTAGATTTTTGTTTCTTTCGATTAGGGGTTTCAAGATGAACTAGATCCCGGATAAACAAGTTGAGAACACCGACATGTGAGATTGTTATCAACCTTAACAGACCAAATCGAAAATTTTAATATTTAGTTGTTAGAATCTCGACCACCAAAAAATTATGAACCCAGTGAAATTTGAAGGAGTTAACATGTTTGGTTACATTATAGGAACTTTTTATGTATCTCTGAATTTGTGTGAACATGTTGTTTGGATTCAGATGAAGACTGTTACTGGAAAAATCGTATCTACGAAACCTGTTAATCTATCTAAAGCTGCCAAGATCTTGTCAAATTTTGTAAACTCCGACAATGGAGCTTCACAACCTGTGGCTGCTTACCTCCGCCGCGCTTCTGCAGCATTTAACGAGCTTGTATACTCTAAAAAGCACCATATGCTGAAGAAGAAATCGTCGAAGGAAGACACATCAACTAAATCTGATACGAGTCATAGAAGTTTAGAAGAAAATAAGAAATTTGGCCAGGTTTCAGTTGAGGTTGATGAGAGCGGGGCCAGGGAAGTTGAAGGTAAATTGAGAAAAAAAAGAGAAGAAAAAGAAGAAGGCTGAGGGTAGTTTTGGTAGTGGGGAAAACAACAACATTGAAGTTGAGTCTAAACCAAGTAACGAGACGATGAGCGAAAAAAATGAAGAAAAGAAGAGAAAGAAGAAGAAGAGGAAGAATGCAGAGGCTGACGGGGGCGAAATGGGTAAGGCAGTATCAAGTTTTTCCACTACGCAGTGAAAGCACAGGGGTATAGGGCGCTGCACCTGCTCCTATGCTAGGTCCGCCCCTGTGAATAGGTTGGATTTAGGTAGTGGGTACCGGATTCACGAGAACTCAGTGACTTTCGAATTTTTAGTGTAAATATATATAAATACTATGAGTTTTAGTCAATATATATAACTTCCAGTGAATCTAAGAAACAAAGTTTCCTAGCTCAGCTGGTAACGCAGTTTTTTATTACAGGGATGTCTCGAGTTCAAATCCGGTTTACTCAGTTTTTCTTTTTAACCTTTTTCCTTTTAAAATAGATTTTAACCCATAAGAAGAAGTTAGGGTTTTTTAAGTTATACGCACACACGAAAACAGATTGCTCGACGTGACCAGACTACCCTCCCTCCCTCCCTCTCCCTTAGGCCTCAGCGGCGCACCCTCCACCGGCGACTTCTCTGCTCCACGGCGGCTCTCCTCCGGCGACCTCTCTGCTCCGCGGCGGCTCTCCTCCGGCGACTTCTAGGTACACCTGTGTTCCTTTTCTCCATCCCCTTTCTCTTCCGATTTGGTATGGTTTTCGAAAAAGTGCATTAGGTTTTTGCCCAACTCTCAAGTTTTTCCACCGATTCACTCATATTACAGTTTGGCATTAAGCCAAATTTTGGATTGGTTACAATTTGAGATGCAATTGAATCGTGTAACAAAATCTAAAGGTTTCAAATACCAACCACAAATTCAATTCTAGAACCGATTAAAAAAAACTGATTCGAATTGCTTTTGTAAAGGGTAGAACCTAGGTTTGGAACTTATAATTCTGTGTTGAAAGTTCACTATAGGAAGATTCGTATCGGCTTTCGCGATTTCAACTATATGGCTTTTCTATTAGATCGACACGTTTTCAATTTTTTAAGGGCTGCTTAACCCTTTATTTGTTAACCCATATCAAGAAAACAATTGTTAAGAGCTATGATCCACACAAGCCTGCCTGACAAGATATTTTTGTATATTTAGATCAAGAGTTGAAGCATATCACTTAATAGGATGTTGTTAATATGTTATAAGGATTGTGGGAAATAAAAGTTTTATAGTTGACTGTTTGTGTAGATTTTTGTTTCTTTCGATTAGGGGTTTCAAGATGAACTAGATCCCGAATAAACAAGTTGAGAACACCGTACATGTGAGATTGTTATCAACCTTAACAGACCAAATCGAAAATTTTGATATTTAGTTGTTAGAATCTCGACCACCAAAAAATTATGAACCCAGTGAAATTTGAAGGAGTTAACATGTTTGGTTACATTATAGGAACTTTTTATGTATCTCTGAATTTGTGTGAACATGTTGTTTGGATTCAGATGAAGACTGTTATCTGGAAAAATCGTATCTACGAAACCTGTTAATCTATCTAAAGCTGCCAAGATCTTGTCAAATTTTGTAAACTCCGACAATGGAGCTTCGTAACTTGTGGCTGCTTACCTCCGCCGCGCTTCTGCAGCATTTAACGAGCTTGTATACTCTAAAAAGCACCATATGCTGAAGAAGAAATCGTCGAAGGAAGACACATCAACTAAATCTGATACGAGTCATAGAAGTTTAGAAGAAAATAAGAAATTTGGCCAGGTTTCAGTTGAGGTTGATGAAAGCGGGGCCAGGGAAGTTGAAGGTAAATATGAGAAAAAAAAGAGAAGAAAAAGAAGAAGGCTGAGGGTAGTTTTGGTAGTGGGGAAAACAACAACATTGAAGTTGAGTCTAAACCAAGTAACGAGACGATGAGCGAAAAAAATGAAGAAAAGAAGAGAAAGAAGAAGAAGAGGAAGAATGCAGAGGCTGACGGGGGCGAAATGGGTAAGGCAGTATCAAGTTTTTCCACTACGCAGTGAAAGCACAGGGGTATAGGGCGCTGCACCTGCTCCTATGCTAGGTCCGCCCCTGTGAATAGGTTGGATTTAGGTAGTGGGTACCGGATTCACGAGAACTCAGTGACTTTCGAATTTTTAGTGTAAATATATATAAATACTATGAGTTTTAGTCAATATATATAACTTCCAGTGAATCTAAGAAACAAAGTTTCCTAGCTCAGCTGGTAACGCAGTTTTTTATTACAGGGATGTCTCGAGTTCAAATCCGGTTTACTCAGTTTTTCTTTTTAACCTTTTTCCTTTTCAAATAGATTTTAACCCATAAGAAGAAGTTAGGGTTTTTTAAGTTATACGCACACACGAAAACAGATTGCTCGACGTGACCAGACTATCCTCCCTCCCTCCCTCTCCCTTAGGCCTCAGCGGCGCACCCTCCACCGGCGACTTCTCTGCTCCACGGCGGCTCTCCTCCGGCGACCTCTCTGCTCTGCGGCGGCTCTCCTCCGGCGACTTCTAGGTACACCTGTGCTCCTTTTCTCCATCCCCTTTCTCTTCCGATTTGGTATGGTTTTCGAAAAAGTGCATTAGGTTTTTGCCCAACTCTCAAGTTTTTCCACCGATTCACTCATATTACAGTTTGGCATTAAGCCAAATTTTGGGTTGGTTACAATTTGAGATGCAATTGAATCGTGTAACAAAATCTAAAGGTTTCAAATACCAACCACAAATTCAATTCTAGAACCGATTAAAAAAAACTGATTCGAATTGCTTTTGTAAAGGGTAGAACCTAGGTTTGGAACTTATAATTCTGTGCTGAAAGTTCACTATAGGAAGATTCGTATCGGCTTTCGCGATTTCAACTATATGGCTTTTCTATTAGATCGACACGTTTTCAATTTTTTAAGGGCTGCTTAACCCTTTATTTGTTAACCCATATCAAGAGAACAATTGTTAAGAGCTATGATCCACACAAGCCTGCCTGACAAGATATTTTTGTATATTTAGATCAAGAGTTGAAGCATATCACTTAATAGGATGTTGTTAATATGTTATAAGGATTGTGGGAAATAAAAGTTTTATAGTTGACTGTTTGTGTAGATTTTTGTTTCTTTCGATTAGGGGTTTCAAGATGAACTAGATCCCGAATAAACAAGTTGAGAACACCGACATGTGAGATTGTTATCAACCTTAACAGACCAAATCGAAAATTTTGATATTTAGTTGTTAGAATCTCGACCACCAAAAAATTATGAACCTAGTGAAATTTGAAGGAGTTAACATGTTTGGTTACATTATAGGAACTTTTTATGTATCTCTGAATTTGTGTGAACATGTTGTTTGGATTCAGATGAAGACTGTTACTGGAAAAATCGTATCTACGAAACCTGTTAATCTATCTAAAGCTGCCAAGATCTTGTCAAATTTTGTAAACTCCGACAATGGAGCTTCACAACATGTGGCTGCTTACCTCCGCCGCGCTTCTGCAGCATTTAACGAGCTTGTATACTCTGAAAAGCACCATATGCTGAAGAAGGAATCGTCGAAGGAAGACACATCAACTAAATCTGATACGAGTCATAGAAGTTTAGAAGAAAATAAGAAATTTGGCCAGGTTTCAGTTGAGGTTGATGAAAGCGAGGCCAGGGAAGTTGAAGGTAAATTGAGAAAAAAAAGAGAAGAAAAAGAAGAAGGCTGAGGGTAGTTTTGGTAGTGGGGAAAACAACAACATTGAAGTTGAGTCTAAACCAAGTAACGAGACGATGAGCGAAAAAAATGAAGAAAAGAAGAGAAAGAAGAAGAAGAGGAAGAATGCAGAGGCTGACGGGGGCGAAATGGGTAAGGCAGTATCAAGTTTTTCCACTACGCAGTGAAAGCACAGGGGTATAGGGCGCTGCACCTGCTCCTATGCTAGGTCCGCCCCTGTGAATAGGTTGGATTTAGGTAGTGGGTACCGGATTCACGAGAACTCAGTGACTTTCGAATTTTTAGTGTAAATATATATAAATACTATGAGTTTTAGTCAATATATATAACTTCCAGTGAATCTAAGAAACAAAGTTTCCTAGCTCAGCTGGTAACGCAGTTTTTTATTACAGGGATGTCTCGAGTTCAAATCCAGTTTACTCAGTTTTTCTTTTTAACCTTTTTCTTTTTAAAATAGATTTTAACCCATAAGAAGAAGTTAGGGTTTTTTAAGTTATACGCACACACGAAAACAGATTGCTCGACGTGACCAGACTATCCTCCCTCCCTCCCTCTCCCTTAGGCCTCAGCGGCGCACCCTCCACCGGCGACTTCTCTGCTCCACGGCGGCTCTCCTCCGGCGACCTCTCTTCTCTGCGGCGGCTCTCCTCCGGCGACTTCTAGGTACACCTGTGCTCCTTTTCTCCATCCCCTTTCTCTTCCGATTTGGTATGGTTTTCGAAAAAGTGCATTAGGTTTTTGCCCAACTCTCAAGTTTTTCCACCGATTCACTCATATTACAGTTTGGCATTAAGCCAAATTTTGGGTTGGTTACAATTTGAGATGCAATTGAATCGTGTAACAAAATCTAAAGGTTTCAAATACCAACCACAAATTCAATTCTAGAACCGATTAAAAAAAACTGATTCGAATTGCTTTTGTAAAGGGTAGAACCTAGGTTTGGAACTTATAATTCTGTGCTGAAAGTTCACTATAGGAAGATTCGTATCGGCTTTCGCGATTTCAACTATATGGCTTTTCTATTAGATCGACACGTTTTCAATTTTTTAAGGGCTGCTTAACCCTTTATTTGTTAACCCATATCAAGAGAACAATTGTTAAGAGCTATGATCCACACAAGCCTGCCTGACAAGATATTTTTGTATATTTAGATCAAGAGTTGAAGCATATCACTTAATAGGATGTTGTTAATATGTTATAAGGATTGTGGGAAATAAAAGTTTTATAGTTGACTGTTTGTGTAGATTTTTGTTTCTTTCGATTAGGGGTTTCAAGATGAACTAGATCCCGAATAAACAAGTTGAGAACACCGACATGTGAGATTGTTATCAACCTTAACAGACCAAATCGAAAATTTTGATATTTAGTTGTTAGAATCTCGACCACCAAAAAATTATGAACCTAGTGAAATTTGAAGGAGTTAACATGTTTGGTTACATTATAGGAATTTTTTATGTATCTCTGAATTTGTGTGAACATGTTGTTTGGATTCAGATGAAGACTGTTACTGGAAAAATCGTATCTACGAAACCTATTAATCTATCTAAAGCTGCCAAGATCTTGTCAAATTTTGTAAACTCCGACAATGGAGCTTCACAACATGTGGCTGCTTACCTCCGCCGCGCTTCTGCAGCATTTAACGAGCTTGTATACTCTGAAAAGCACCATATGCTGAAGAAGGAATCGTCGAAGGAAGACACATCAACTAAATCTGATACGAGTCATAGAAGTTTAGAAGAAAATAAGAAATTTGGCCAGGTTTCAGTTGAGGTTGATGAAAGCGAGGCCAGGGAAGTTGAAGGTAAATTGAGAAAAAAAGAGAAGAAAAAGAAGAAGGCTGAGGGTAGTTTTGGTAGTGGGGAAAACAACAACATTGAAGTTGAGTCTAAACCAAGTAACGAGACGATGAGCGAAAAAAATGAAGAAAAGAAGAGAAAGAAGAAGAAGAGGAAGAATGCAGAGGCTGACGGGGGCGAAATGGGTAAGGCAGTATCAAGTTTTTCCACTACGCAGTGAAAGCACAGGGGTATAGGGCGCTGCACCTGCTCCTATGCTAGGTCCGCCCCTGTGAATAGGTTGGATTTAGGTAGTGGGTACCGGATTCACGAGAACTCAGTGACTTTCGAATTTTTAGTGTAAATATATATAAATACTATGAGTTTTAGTCAATATATATAACTTCCAGTGAATCTAAGAAACAAAGTTTCCTAGCTCAGCTGGTAACGCAGTTTTTTATTACAGGGATGTCTCGAGTTCAAATCCGGTTTACTCAGTTTTTCTTTTTAACCTTTTTCTTTTTAAAATAGATTTTAACCCATAAGAAGAAGTTAGGGTTTTTTAAGTTATACGCACACACGAAAACAGATTGCTCGACGTGACCAGACTACCCTCCCTCCCTCCCTCTCCCTTAGGCCTCAGCGGCGCACCCTCCACCGGCGACTTCTCTGCTCCACGGCGGCTCTCCTCCGGCGACCTCTCTGCTCTGCGGCGGCTCTCCTCCGGCGACTTCTAGGTACACCTGTGCTCCTTTTCTCCATCCCCTTTCTCTTCCGATTTGGTATGGTTTTCGAAAAAGTGCATTAGGTTTTTGCCCAACTCTCAAGTTTTTCCACCGATTCACTCATATTACAGTTTGGCATTAAGCCAAATTTTGGGTTGGTTACAATTTGAGATGCAATTGAATCGTGTAACAAAATCTAAAGGTTTCAAATACCAACCACAAATTCAATTCTAGAACCGATTAAAAAAAACTGATTCGAATTGCTTTTGTAAAGGGTAGAACCTAGGTTTGGAACTTATAATTCTGTGCTGAAAGTTCACTATAGGAAGATTCGTATCGGCTTTCGCGATTTCAACTATATGGCTTTTCTATTAGATCGACACGTTTTCAATTTTTTAAGGGCTGCTTAACCCTTTATTTGTTAACCCATATCAAGAGAACAATTGTTAAGAGCTATGATCCACACAAGCCTGCCTGACAAGATATTTTTGTATATTTAGATCAAGAGTTGAAGCATATCACTTAATAGGATGTTGTTAATATGTTATAAGGATTGTGGGAAATAAAAGTTTTATAGTTGACTGTTTGTGTAGATTTTTGTTTCTTTCGATTAGGGGTTTCAAGATGAACTAGATCCCGAATAAACAAGTTGAGAACACCGACATGTGAGATTGTTATCAACCTTAACAGACCAAATCGAAAATTTTGATATTTAGTTGTTAGAATCTCGACCACCAAAAAATTATGAACCTAGTGAAATTTGAAGGAGTTAACATGTTTGGTTACATTATAGGAATTTTTTATGTATCTCTGAATTTGTGTGAACATGTTGTTTGGATTCAGATGAAGACTGTTACTGGAAAAATCGTATCTACGAAACCTATTAATCTATCTAAAGCTGCCAAGATCTTGTCAAATTTTGTAAACTCCGACAATGGAGCTTCACAACCTGTGGCTGCTTACCTCCGCCGCGCTTCTGCAGCATTTAACGAGCTTGTATACTCTGAAAAGCACCATATGCTGAAGAAGGAATCGTCGAAGGAAGACACATCAACTAAATCTGATACGAGTCATAGAAGTTTAGAAGAAAATAAGAAATTTGGCCAGGTTTCAGTTGAGGTTGATGAAAGCGAGGCCAGGGAAGTTGAAGGTAAATTGAGAAAAAAAGAGAAGAAAAAGAAGAAGGCTGAGGGTAGTTTTGGTAGTGGGGAAAACAACAACATTGAAGTTGAGTCTAAACCAAGTAACGAGACGATGAGCGAAAAAAATGAAGAAAAGAAGAGAAAGAAGAAGAAGAGGAAGAATGCAGAGGCTGACGGGGGCGAAATGGGTAAGGCAGTATCAAGTTTTTCCACTACGCAGTGAAAGCACAGGGGTATAGGGCGCTGCACCTGCTCCTATGCTAGGTCCGCCCCTGTGAATAGGTTGGATTTAGGTAGTGGGTACCGGATTCACGAGAACTCAGTGACTTTCGAATTTTTAGTGTAAATATATATATAAATACTATGAGTTTTAGTCAATATATATAACTTCCAGTGAATCTAAGAAACAAAGTTTCCTAGCTCAGCTGGTAACGCAGTTTTTTATTACAGGGATGTCTCGAGTTCAAATCCAGTTTACTCAGTTTTTCTTTTTAACCTTTTTCTTTTTAAAATAGATTTTAACCCATAAGAAGAAGTTAGGGTTTTTTAAGTTATACGCACACACGAAAACAGATTGCTCGACGTGACCAGACTACCCTCCCTCCCTCCCTCTCCCTTAGGCCTCAGCGGCGCACCCTCCACCGGCGACTTCTCTGCTCCACGGCGGCTCTCCTCCGGCGACCTCTCTGCTCTGCGGCGGCTCTCCTCCGGCGACTTCTAGGTACACCTGTGTTCCTTTTCTCCATCCCCTTTCTCTTCCGATTTGGTATGGTTTTCGAAAAAGTGCATTAGGTTTTTGCCCAACTCTCAAGTTTTTCCACCGATTCACTCATATTACAGTTTGGCATTAAGCCAAATTTTGGGTTGGTTACAATTTGAGATGCAATTGAATCGTGTAACAAAATCTAAAGGTTTCAAATACCAACCACAAATTCAATTCTAGAACCGATTAAAAAAAACTGATTCGAATTGCTTTTGTAAAGGGTAGAACCTAGGTTTGGAACTTATAATTCTGTGCTGAAAGTTCACTATAGGAAGATTCGTATCGGCTTTCGCGATTTCAACTATATGGCTTTTCTATTAGATCGACACGTTTTCAATTTTTTAAGGGCTGCTTAACCCTTTATTTGTTAACCCATATCAAGAGAACAATTGTTAAGAGCTATGATCCACACAAGCCTGCCTGACAAGATATTTTTGTATATTTAGATCAAGAGTTGAAGCATATCACTTAATAGGATGTTGTTAATATGTTATAAGGATTGTGGGAAATAAAAGTTTTATAGTTGACTGTTTGTGTAGATTTTTGTTTCTTTCGATTAGGGGTTTCAAGATGAACTAGATCCCGAATAAACAAGTTGAGAACACCGACATGTGAGATTGTTATCAACCTTAACAGACCAAATCGAAAATTTTGATATTTTGTTGTTAGAATCTCGACCACCAAAAAATTATGAACCTAGTGAAATTTGAAGGAGTTAACATGTTTGGTTACATTATAGGAATTTTTTTATGTATCTCTGAATTTGTGTGAACATGTTGTTTGGATTCAGATGAAGACTGTTACTGGAAAAATCGTATCTACGAAACCTATTAATCTATCTAAAGCTGCCAAGATCTTGTCAAATTTTGTAAACTCCGACAATGGAGCTTCACAACCTGTGGCTGCTTACCTCCGCCGCGCTTCTGCAGCATTTAACGAGCTTGTATACTCTGAAAAGCACCATATGCTGAAGAAGGAATCGTCGAAGGAAGACACATCAACTAAATCTGATACGAGTCATAGAAGTTTAGAAGAAAATAAGAAATTTGGCCAGGTTTCAGTTGAGGTTGATGAAAGCGGGGCCAGGGAAGTTGAAGGTAAATTGAGAAAAAAAGAGAAGAAAAAGAAGAAGGCTGAGGGTAGTTTTG
>JBCNJP010000019.1:42674413-42757538 GCA_039602395.1 Deinandra increscens subsp. villosa | reverse complement strand
AATGGATCGAACATGGGTTTTCGGTCAAGAGAGGCTTGATTGAAAAGTACTTTTCGATCGATGAGATGCTGATCGAAAAGTGTAGGGCGATCGAACAATAGGGTGTGGATCGAAAAGTCACAGGGGACTTTCCGATCAAGGTGACGGATCGAGAAGTCTCGAGGGGACTTCTCGATTGAGAGGTGACGGATTGAAAAGTCACTGGGGACTTTCTGATCGAAGATGCTAATCGAAAAGTCTCAAATTGGGACTTATCGATTGAGAGCTGCTGGTTGAAAAGTCACTGGAGGGGACTTTCTGACTGAAACTGGCTGATCGAAAAGCCACAGGGGGGCTTTCTCGATCGAAAGGAGGTGACAGAAAAGGGTTTTCGATCAACCCGGCTGATCGAAAAGTCACTATTTGGGTCGAAAAGTGCCAAAATCACGAGCAATTGATCACAATCACTTCTGTCTATATTCGAAACCTGCAAAAAATCCTTCCGAACCTTGCTAATGCTGAAAATCACCAAAAAACTCAAACGGTTAGTTGTCAAAAACTTGAATCGGATATCGCGAGAGCCTTGAAACTTGCGTTTCTTGGCTCCGATACCAATTGTAAGGATCGAAAAGAACCCAAACACGATATCACGATCTCTAGTGAGTGTGCGGAATCCAAACACTTGAGTGATTCAAGATTAATCGAGAATAATACGAAAAAGCAATAACAATAAGAATAAGAACACAAACCAATTGAAGAAAAAACACTTCACTGTTGACCTTGATTGCTTACACACTGATCGAACTTCTCAGGGAGAATTTCGTGAACACTAAAATCCACAAAACACAATGAAGCAACCAACCCTAATCTCCTAAATAAGCTATCCTTATATAGGGATGCTTATGTTTGTTAAACAAGCTATAGAAATCGGACTCTAGGGCCCACAATTCGATAAACCTACAACCCACACAACCCATTTACATAATCATAGCCCAATTACATTTAACTAGCCCACAAGTAATTCTAATACAAAAGCCTTATAAAATTCTAGACTCTACATTGGTATTTTACTCAAAAAATTCCAAAGGTACGCGACGAGTCGAGAGATGGCGGTATAGGGCTAGCGCCAGACGGAGATGGGAACGGAAGTGGCGGCACGGCTGCAGTGGCTCACGGCAGTGGCGACAATGGGGCGGCATAGCAGCGTTGGTTGTGGTGGTTGCGGTTGTGGCTGGGCGGCTTGCGACTACGGCTGCGACGGTTTGGCTCGGGTGGTGGTTGTCGTGAACCGCCGAGGAGCTGTTGGCGGTGGTGGTCGCCGTCGGTTGAGGCCGCGTCGAAGGGGCGCCGACGAGAGAGATGACGTGAGGGAGGGGAGAGGCGCAAAGTGTGACTAAGGTTTTCCTAATCACGGGTCGTCTATTTAATGAGATGAGTAATTACTTTAAGTCCCTCGATGGTTCGCTTTTATTATTACGAACCACCAATTACGATTTAATTAATAAAACGAGTTTATTAATTTATTAGTCATAAAACCAAGAATCGACGAACTCAAATAATCTTTTATTTGATTTCTTAATTTGCCGTAAACGTTAAATAGTAATGTCGCGTTCCGCACATATATTGGTTAAATAAACGCGATAATTAATCAAATCTTTATTTACCAAGAATAAACAATAATTAATTACTAATTTCTATGATTTTTTGGTTAATCAAGTAAGCGACTTTTAAGCTCGTTGCCCTCAGTGTAACTCTTACGGGTCTTAACTGGGTTGGGTTCTTGATGTTGTCGGGTCTGGACATACAATATCCAACATTGACCTGGGTCGTCTCGACCATAATGACGGTCGTGGCTGTCACACCCCCAAAATTTCCCTGCAAATCTAGTGAAGCTAAATAATCACGCTACTAGCACATCGAGATAACATTCCCTGAACTGATGTGTTTAGAGACATACGTAAGGCAGGTATAGAAAGAACATCCTAAGCTAAGATAGTGGTTTAAGGACAAGAAGAGGTATTACACAACATTCTCTATGCAGCATACATCCATAGTATGGGCACTACGCCCAGTTGTTCAATCAGGAATAATCCCGAGTAGCAATCAGCTCGTCAAAAGTATAAACGTGATCCTTCGATCTGATTCGACGTATCGTTGTACATGAATGCTAACCAAGAGGTACAAAACTTAGAGAAGTTATGAAAAATGACTCAAGACCAACTGGCTCCTCGCCGTGAGTATAAGGGGGTTGGATGATGTAAACAACAAACCGTAAACCAGGTGCGCATAGGAGTGAGTATCACGATGCATGAGAAAATGTTTAAGTGCAACTAATGCAAAACAGTTACAGTCTAAGACAAATCTTAGTTCGCTGTAACCAATGGCTCTGATACCAATTTGTCACACCCCCAAAATTTCCATGCGCGGTAACGCACCGCAGGGAGCGTGACAAACCAGGATCGCCGTCCATTAGTTACACCAAACAACCAATAATTAATAAAAACGTTTTGTATTTCATTAAAATATAATTTCAGAGTTTTATAAATGCGGAAGCGTATATACAAATAAAAATCTAAGTAAAAACATCGTCACCCAAGGTGACGTGACTTGTCCAAGGATACTAAATGTGTTTCAAAGACTCATGCATGCGTACTCGTGATACTCGAACATCCGCAACCTGAGAAATAACATGCTAAAAAGTGTCAACACAAAGGTTGGTGAGTTCACAGGTTTAATTAGTTCATCAGTTTAACAGTTCAGTAAAATCCAGATAATATATCAGTAGCTAGCTAGGCTATTTTCAAGGAATCAGTGCACGTTTGACTAGTTAAACTAGCTATCCAGTTACTGAAGCTCGACAAGTTCAATTGTGCATCGTTAAGACTAAGAAGTATATTACACCCGTTCGATATCCGATCGTGCCAGCGCGACTGGCCCGGGTGGGGCTGTCAAACCCAGTAGATCTACTAAATAAATTCCCGCTGATGTTACATTGACAGTTCAAGTGTTTGCATGCTAATCTCCCCCAACAGGATTTAAAACAGTAAAATGGGACCGTGAAACTCACCTTAGGTTGCAGAGCAAAAGTTTCCAGATAAACACTTAATCACGTAGTAAGAACGGGCCTTGCGAAAGCAATCAATCACCTAACGAGCATACATGTATAAGTGTGTGTTCAAGCAAAATGACTAGGTCTATCGAAAGCAACAAAAACAAATGATCGTGAAGTCTGAAACGAGTCGAGGATAGCACGTGTGCCAAATCCGAGCGATTATCGAAATAACGCGAGAAAATACAATATATATCAATGTTATATATTTTCTAAGTTCAAGGATTTCAAAAATAAATATATATAATATATATTATAAATATATATAATATATATATTATAAGTATATATAATATATATATTTAAACCTAACGTGCTATGACGTTAATAACGGGTTTGCAAAAACAAGATTTAAAAGTTCACCGAATATATCTAATCGTTTTAATAAATCGACTAGGTGCATAATTACTAATATATGAAAGATATATATATTTATTTATTTATTTTTCCTTTTATAAAAAGAGGATCCTTAAGTTAATATTTATACAAATTTATTAAAACTATATCTTAGTTTGAAACGCCAAAGTTCACGGGTTAATCGTCCAAAATATTGTTTTACGGGTTTTTAAGTTTCCAAGAAGATCATTTTAATCCATATTGAGTTGACCCAAAGCCTCACAATTACAAAAACCAAATAAAAGAAGGAAATGAGGTCGCCCGGGTTCGAACCTGGGACCTTTCAAACCCAAACGAACGCCCTAACCACTAGGCTATGGTTGCTGTTTGGTAAACCATCCGCCGGGATTTATTTTGTACACACAGTGGCTAAAAACCGGGTTTTTGAAACAAAACAGAAAAGAAAAGGGGCGGCCAGGGGACTCGAACCCGCGCCTCCAGTGAGCAAACTAGGCGCCCTAACCGACCGTGCCAGATTGGCGTCTGTTATTTAACCCGATCCCCAAACCTTTTAACCTGTACCCCATCCCAGTCTTCTTCTTCCCCACAAACCCTAATGTCACCGGAGGTATTTTCCGGCAATCGGAAAACACGAAAACACGTATAACTCAACAGACGAAGCGGATTTCATGGTTTAGGTATTATCTTAAGTAGGAGATGAAAGATTTTCGTGTTTGGACACTGAAACGGATCTGGAACCTTGAACACGAACACCGAGCATCGTCGTGGTTTGAACTTCTGATCACACCAAGTTGCTCGCAGGGAACCCACGATCACAGTGGTGCTCACAAGGGGTGTAATCATGCAGAAAGTGATGGCTCGGTGGTGGGTTCTGCGGGTTTTGCTTCGCCAGAGCTAGAAAACGAGAGGGAGAGAGCAGAGAGTTTTGAGGGACTGGAATGTGAGGGCGTTTGCTATGAATACGTGGTGCGATTAATCATAGGTTGGTCAATTAAGGTGAATTAAAGGGAAAACCGTCGTGGTGATGATGATCAGTCTGTAACCGATCATCGCCTTCATTTTTTTTAACTTTCGGTTTGTGGCAATTCTGGTCCCTCACTGATTTACAAAGATGACATCGAGTTTTGGTAATTACAGAAGCGGTCCCTATGATTTTTGTTACATTAAATGGGATTTAGAGAATGGCAAAAAAGGTCCCTCAAAGTTATAAAAGGTTAACGGAACCCTAACGGGGTTAATGGAATGTGTTTTTAACAACGAATATACGAGGAACGCCAGAATGTATAAATCGTATAACATTCATTAGAAATATAAATCTCGTTTTATTAAAATAAATCATGGAATATAACTCCACAATTATATGTTTAAAATCACATAAAATCATAACTTATATATTTAAAGCACATAACTCAATTATTAATAACTTGTAATTAAAGTCCCTTAATTACACAAAATTATAAATATCATTAAATCGTATATATATATGTATTTCTACATTTTAATTCCACATAAAATCATGGAATTTAATTCCACCATTATTTATTTTAAGTTGTAACCTATATCTTTAAAGTCTCATAAAGTTATGACTAAAGTTTATAATTACATACTTTATGTTTACAAAAAATCATAAATATAAATCTATGACTTAATAATTAAAACTCACATAGAATGATAAAATAAATGTGAAATATATACAAATATATCACATAAAATCATAAAGTGAAATCATAGAATTTCAACATTTAAATTTCCGTGCATGCTCGTAGTGATGATCACACAAAACCCTAATTGCTAAAGTCAACACAGTCAATCACATAAATGTTCACACAACATTTAATACGGTTTATGTTCAGTTAATGTCAGAAAATGACCTGAAAAGACGGATTGTCACAGTGGCGACCCCGAATTATCTTAATAGTTTACCTTTAAAACCCGAACTCTAAAAAAAACTTCCTTGTCCACTAAATGAAATTTCCTTATAAAACCTGTTACTATTTCAACATCATGATTTCTTCTTCGTCAAGCTCGGTTTCACGTAGGAGACCAAGACCAAATAAAGTCGGTGTAAATAGCCCCTAGTGGCAGCATTCTTGCCCTTTCCGGTGCCACTAGAGCCCCTAGTAGCAGCATTCTTGCGAGCACATCGATCGTTCACACTGGCCTTGTTTTTGTGGCCATTGTTAAGAAAATTAACTTCGACAGTTTTCAACATGCCGTGAAGCTCAGTCACTGTCTTAACCAGATTGTTCATATTGAAATTAATCCTGAAAGGAGCAAATGGACTGGAAAGAGAGTGAAGGATCAAGTCCGTCGCCATTTCTTGAGGAATGACTTAATCGAGCTTCGCAAGGCGATCGATGAACCCTTTCATCTTAAGGACAAGGGCGCTAACAGGAGTGCCTTCAGGCATGCGACAGGTGACCAATCTGACAACCGTTTCATAACGTTCCTGTCAGGCCTCGTTTCAAACATACCCTTAAGTTCCCCGATCATCTGAAAAGCCATCCTTTCAATCATGCTCTTCTGAGTTTTAGTAGATATGGTGGCCAACATGAGACACGTCACTGAATTGGTATATTTCTTCAGTGTCTCATGTGTAGTGCGAGCATCCGCGGAGGTATTCGCAGGTGCTGCAGGAACTTCCGCTTCCAACACATGTTGTTTGTTGGCCATTTGCAGGACGGTTTTCAAATTTCGATGCCAGTCGAGAAAGTTGGTGTCATTAAGTTTCTGTTTCTCAAGGAGAGAGTTAAGTTGGAAAACCTTGTTATTTGCAGGAGGGTTAGCCATCTGAAACAACAGGCAATTGGTTTTAGTGTTTCAATGTTATATTCGTATTCAAAGATGGCAGACAAATCTTGAATCGGAAAGTGGGAACCCAATTAGTAGTTGACCAACAAAGGCAGCGTTAAGTGCAATCACCAGTAAATTAAGTAATTGGATGGACAACACTTGTCTCTTATGAATACCAGTTACAACTCCCCTTTATGAGGCTTTCGCCTAATAATTTGCGAAATATGTTTAGCCTCATCTGTGCCTTTTTTTCTACGAGTGACTAGATGTACGGTGTTGAACTTTACTCCAATACATCAAGTGCTCTCAAAGAAAATTATAGATGTCCTTAGTGGTCAGTGTGTGCGCACGGTGTTGAACTTTACTCCAAGGCACAAACCCTGGAAAATACCCTGAACATCAAGTGCGGTGTTGAACTTTACTCCAACACTGATGCATCGGTAAATATGTTCGAAGTTAGACTTGACTAGAATGGCAAGATCTACTGGTTTTAAGGCTTACAAGATAGAATTATTAGGTTAATTTTTTAAGTAATTAAATGATTTGACAAATATATATAAACCCTATCTCACTCGGGACTGTCAATTAAATAACCTCATTATTAATGACCAGGTATCGCGAGGTGATAACCAATTAATTTATCGTGCGATTTTACGGATTGAAAAATTCGATATATTAGTCAAATGAAATTGGTTATTGCTTTAAGTCGTAAATAATTTAGGACTAATTTTCAATTGATTGAAAAAGGTTTTAACCGTTTAAAACTTAGTTTGGAGTTTTAGTTTGCGCGTTAAACGAGTTAATACATGCAACCAAAACAAAACAAGCAAACATAACACATATTCGGCTTTGAAGAGGTTTCGACATTGTCAGATCCTTATTGACAATGTCGAAGAAGGTCTGGGACGTAAAAAGGTTAAAATCAACCATATGGATGAAAGATGCATCCGATCGACTCTTATACTCCCAATGGCTTCATCGGCTCCTTTGTTTCGATTGCAATACGTCGGTCCATCGGTTGTGGATACTTTCCATGCTAGGAATTGTTCTTGAATAAGAACATTTGCCATGATGGGGTAGTCGCATCAAAGCTTGTCGCGTTCGTCTAGAGCGAAGGTCCACAATTACAAGAAAATATAAAAAGAAAAAACAAATCTATATCTAATTTTGATACAACTTTGAACCCAAAACGTGGGCCAATCCAAAACCATAATTAGACTAATGGGCCAAATGCGGGCCAAAACCATGACACGACAATCAATCACAACCAAAATAAGGTCGAGTCGAATATGTGTATTAAATCAATCAATTTATTGAATCGAATAATATTTGGTGGAAATAAATCGACCAAATATATAATTAAAGCGATTCATATAACTTTCACGACTTTCGGGTTTTAACCCCAGTTCGCGAAATCCACCGGTTTAAAAAAAAACGACCGGTCGGGTTTGCGTGTGGTGATCAAGGCTCTAATATCACGGTTGGGTTATGACAGTGGTATACGGGTGCCCGGTGACGACAAAAATTATCCGTTTACGTTTTAATTAATCATTATCGACCGAGCGTTAGTTAATCAGATTTTAATCGATTTAAAACAATAACCAATTGTGTCAACAGGATCACGATCACCAGATCACACAAACACCAACATCACATTAAAACAGAACGCGAACATAATTAACGATAACATGATCAAAATAAATAAATAAATAAATCTAAAACGAGTTTAGATATACCTGAGCGGTGTTCTAACAGACGTTAAAGACACCGAGTTACAACGAGCAAGTTGCTAGGGTTTCACGGAAAAACCGATCCAATCGTTTCGCGCATTGTGAAACGTCTCCGATCAATTCCTCGCGGTACGCGACGCATCGAGAGATGGTGGTATAGGGCTAGCGCCGGACGAAGATGGGAACAGAAGTGGCGGTATGGCTACAGTGGCTCATGGCAGCGGCGGCGATAGGGCGGCGTAGCAGCGGCTAGGCGGCTTGCGGCTACGGCTGCTTGCGGCTGCGGCGGTTTGGCTTAGGTGGTGGTTGTCGTGAACCGCCAATGAGCGATTGGTGGTTGTCGTCGCCGGCGGTTGAGGTCGCGTCGAAGGGAGAGCCAGCGAGATAGATGACGTGAAGGAGGGGAGAGGCGCAAAGAGTGATTAGGGTTTTCCTAATCACTCCTTGTCTATTTAATGATACAAGTAATTACGTTTAAGTCCCTCGACATTTCCCTTTTATTTTTACGAACCATAAATTAGAATGTAATTAATAAAACGAGTTTATTTATTTATTAGTTGTAAAACCGAGAACTGAAATAATCTTTTATTTTTATTTCTCAATTTTCCGTAAACGTTAAATAGTAATGTCACGTTCCGCACATATATCGTTAAGATAAACACGATAATTAATTAAATGTTTATTTATCAAGACTAAACAATAATTAAGACTAATTTCCATGATTTGCCGGTTAATCAAGTAAGCGGATTTTAAGCTCGTTGCCCTCAGTGTAACTCTTACGAGTCTTAACCAGGTCGGGGTAGTGATGTTGTCGGGTCTGGACATAGAATATCCAACACTGACGTGGGTCGTCTCGACCATAATGACGGTCGTGGCGACCCTGAATTATCTTAATAGTTTACCTTTAAAGCCCGAACTCTAAAAAAAACTTCCAAGTCCACTAAATGAAATTTCCTCTTAAAACCTATTACTATTTCAACATCATGAGTTCTTCTTCGTCAAGCTCGGTTTCACGTAGGAGACCAAGACCGATTAAATTTGGTGTAAATGGCGGTGTGTATTGCAAACATGGAATTTTTGCAATAAAAAAAGTTGCTGGAAGTGGAACTACAAGACCGGATTGTGAATTTTACTTCTGCTCGTTTTTGCCTATAAGTAATCTGAAAAATTATTTTTTTATTAATTTTATGTCGCAATCTTTAAATTTGTGTGTTATACCTCCTAAAAGAATTCAGGATGTAATTTTTTATTTGTGGAAAGAAGATTTGGATAATTTACTTGTAGAAGAAGATGTTGATTTCAATAACAACGCATTGGATATGAAAATCACAGATTTAGAAACGGAGAAGTTGATGTTATTGAAAAAGAACAATAATTTGAAAATGAAGTTTGAAAGGGCAAAATCAAAGATCTTTTGTATCGTTGTAGTTTCTATCATTGTAATTGTACTCTGTTTAATCTCAATGATGTAATTATTTATTTATTTATTTATTTATTTATTTATTTTTCTCTTATCTTTTTTAAATGAATATTTTTTAAATTTATATTATGTGGGTTATAAATAAAAAGGAAAACTAATGTGATAGTAACTAATTAATAAAAACGAAAACCATCAATCCTGCAAAGCGGACATGTTTGGTTGTACCCTCATCCAACTCTTGATACATTGGTCATGATAACTATGTTTGCAGCGTATCAGTGTCCCCATGATATCCCCGACATGGTATCCTTAATGAAAATTACACACGAATCCCCTTTCTGGTCTTCTTTCTCCTACTTACATGTCTTCACCGAACTTTTTATAGCCTTCGGTCTATCGTTACGAATACACTCACATCACAATACAAGTCTTGCCATCTGCATAGCCGATAGGTGACGACGTTTGTCGAATACAAAATCCTTAACTCGACCCATATTATCAAAACTCAAGTATGTGGCTGTGATCAACGATGATTTATTCGCTGTGAATGTCATCCGAACAAATGCGTAATGAGAAAGATCCGACAAAGCTAGTTCATGTTCAATGTGTTCATAGTGATCAGTGATCTTCAATGTTTCAGAGAGCGGCATCTTGATGTCAACTAATACATCTACGTGATCACTAGGTCCTCCATTTACGAAGAAGATTTTTTTTTTGATTCTCGAAATATAATACCGTAAGAATAATAAGACATTGTGGCGACTGATTTCGGTTCTGATTACAAATAATATTAGCTTTATAGTATAGATTTATTTATAGTATAAATTTGAAAATACGTAATCCTAATTCTTAAAATATGTAAGGAAAATGAAAATAGCGTTTTTGGTGGTCGTTCCGACCACGAAGGGACGTGGCGACCGTACACACTGAATATTTTATTTATTTATTGATTTTTCTCTCATCTTTTTTTAATGAATATTTTATTTTATTTTCTAAATTACATTATTTGGGTTATAAATACATGTGAGTAGTGATGAAACATTTGTAAAACTTCTCAACATTTTCATGGCAAACCCCAACCATTACGGAAATCCCATTAGCAACTATTTCGACGCTCAACAACTTAACAAACGAGAGGTTCTTGATGAAATTTTTTCACCAACACCGTCTACAAAAAATGTTTGAGAGGTGAAAAAACCGGTGAGTACAACACCCGCTGTTTCACCAACACCGTCAATTCTAGGTACCTCAACAGAACCTGTTTTGCCTCTTATCTCATCTATCCCGACACCACCAAAACATGAAGAAATTGAATACTATGATCCAACAGTTAACGAAGACCAAGACGTTTTAAAAGATGCCTATAATTACACGATATTAGACGATTATGAACCACCACATCATAATCCTTATGAAGACGGGCATTCATCAGATTCAAAATGGTCAAACGATGACTGCCATTGGAAATAATTAGTAAATGTAGTTTTAGCAGTTTTATTTTTATGTTTTAATTTTAGGGTAATTTTATCAGTTGTAATTTTTATGTTATAATTAAGGGATCCATGTTTTAAATTTTACCCCCTCGATTTATTATATTTACTACACTGCATTCCACACATCTATAAATATTATGTAATATTACACACATCACACAACCCACATCACTGAGGATATCTCCAACTCAAATGGCTTCAAGTTCTTTACCCTCATCCTCCAGGAGATCTTCAACTTCTGTCACACCCCGGTCAACGGATTCGGATGTGAACGGGAATGGAATCATAGTCGTGGATACATAGAACAACTAATTATATTCAAACGTTATAGTAAAACATCACATCATTTAGATTGCAGCGGAAAAGTGGTGAAATGATAATGTCTTACATTTGAAAATAAAAAGTCTTAATTTTTTGATAAAAGCATAAGGTAGTTTATTTGGGATAGATCGGGACTATGACTCCGGCGAAGCAGGTCCGATAGTTGAAGTTAAGCCCCATTTGCATGCCTTCGGTGATTGCTCAATTACCTGAGAAATCATGAGTTTGAAAATGGGTCAACATAATGTTGGTGAGGTTCACAGGTTTATGATTTATCATTTGAACATTTGTAAAACAGATTTCAGTATACTTAATATTACTTTGGTTTACCGTCGTGGATGTATGATCTCACCTGAACCTTGATTTCAAATACTAACGGTTTACCCACCCAAGCATCTCTTGCCCAGAGATGTTAAACAGAGCAGAATAACTGACGTGTGCCCCTTGACAATGTACGGAGTCAGGATCGGAGCTACCGAACTGGGCAGGGTTGTCAACCCAAATAGATCTATTCACTAGCTATCGTTTCATACAGAACTAATTGAAATCAATTAATGGTGGGATTACGGTTGTACAAACGTTTATAACGATAATGTACCAAGTTGGGCAATCAGTAAGAGAACAAGTAGTCATACGGCTAACAGATAAACCATAATATTAAGTAAAAAGCATTTAACAGTTTTCATGATTTCTCCCCCAAAGTATAAAACAGTTAAAAGGAAAAGGGGCCGTGAAACTCACTGAATCAGTAGATGAATGAATGAACCGTGAAGTAGCGGTAGCAGGTAATGTCCTAATTTAAATAAATAAGACATTTGCATAAGGTCTATGATCAATTGAGTAACGTAAGTCACCCAAATGATACCGGTCAAGTCTTGACGTTATTCCCGTTCGTATTTGTTTGGAATGCCCGTTATTAGTATTTATCGTACAAATAAATACACGTTTTCAAGTTTATATTTATGTGAAAATCAGATAGTTAACGTTTATCGAAACTATTTCCACGAAATGTGTATATTTATGTTCAATAAATATACCAGGAAAATCAGTTAACAATTTAACCAAGTTTTAAACATTGACGAATAATAATGTTTATTATTATATTTATCGGTTAATCATGCAAGTTATAATTATTTTTAATAATTATAATTAACAATACTTGGTGAATAAAACATAGTGGAAATCCTTTGTAAATAATTATTTGGCAAAAATAATTATTTATTTTATTTTAGTCATGAAAGGATTTTTAAGCTTCATTTTAAATCACAACGTTTTATAGTCTTGAAATCGTTTAAGCATTTTGTTGTCAAGAAATATCTATTTCTTTCTTAAACATTTTCGAAACATCGTAATGACGCTTGGATTTATAAAAGGTTGTTTTTATAAAAACTTGATTTCATTTAAAAATCTCTAGCGGACATAATTCCATTTTTGGTTACTTTGATTTCATTAAAGTAACATTAAAATCCATATAAGTATTTAAAGTCAATGACTTGCCTTTGATTTATTTTTATAAAAATCCTTTTATAAAAATATTTCTTTTCACATGTGACTTTTTATAGAAAAATGTCTATCTATAGAAAAGTTTTAGAAAGGTTAAAACTTGTAATAAATCCAAGTATTTATGTCAAATTAATCATTTGACATAAATATTATTCTCACCATTTTTAGTAACAAAATCTATAAAAATTCCTTTTGTCTTGAACTTTTATAACACATTCTTTGGTTATCTTTAAGCATTTAAAATGCCCCAAAGGAGTGCTTGATCTTGGAAGAATAGAGGTAAAGAAGAGAGTTTTGTTAGTTGATCAACAAACTACAAGCATTCTTGGTTGATTTGGTTTAGTTGTCAAGACTTGAGGGTTCCATTGGGTGGTGAAATATGTAGAAAAACATAGAAGAAAGGAGTTTAGAAACACTCACAAGGAGTGGTGAAGAAAATCGAGAAGAAAAGTGGAGGTGGCGGTGGTCCGGCGGTGCTCCGGCAGGGCGGTCCGGCGGCGGCGGGTTGGGGTGGTGGTGCTTGGCCGGTTCAAGGGGAGGCAAGAGAGAGTGGATGTTTGAGGTGTTGTGGTGTGGAGAAACTAGGTGGTGATCTCTTCCCTTTTATAACCAAAATTATGGTTATTAACCTTTGGTTATTAGCAACTAATCAAGGTAGACTAGGTGTGTTGTCAAGTTTTTATGGTTCCTAATTTCACCAACTAGATATTTTGTAGGTGATTTAGTTTTATAAACTTCCATGTATTTTATAAGGTTTTAAAAGCTTTTATAAAATATGAAAGGGTTAGGTGCTTATAAAAATTATGATTTTTATAAATTTGATCCAAGCATAATTTATTACAAAGGTGGTGGGTTTTAAGAAATTATTTGGGCCAAAAGTTTATAAAATCAAGTGAGTTAATTTTATAAAAATCATTGGGCCAAAACAATTAAATTAAAAGGTTTGGGGTTTGGGCCAAAGCCCATGCGCATTTGGTTAAAGGGTCGGGTTCGGCCCAAGGCCGTTGGGCCACGGGTCGGGCCTCCGGGTTGGCTCGAACGATCGGTTAGTCGGGTTGAGTCATCGGATCGAGTTTCGGGTTTGCTCGGATTATTTTGGGCTTATTGGGCCTAACCGGGCCCAATAGGGTTAACGGTTATATCGTTTGGCTAAGTCTTGACAATGACAAGTTTTTTTTTTTTGAGTTTATTTTTGGTTCACATAAACAGTTTTAGTTTGTTTGACACGATTTGCTTTTGTTTTTCTCAAGTAAATCCGGTTTGGCACGCGTGAATGCAACGAAGGCTGTTTCGTTTGTTCGCGTCAGTTTTAAGCTCGATTACCATGAGCGATTAGAATCCCAGTTGTTTCTAGTCACGTAATCGCTTAAAATGTTCCCGTGTCGATGGTGAATATCCGTGACACATGTTTAAGAAAAATATAAAAATTACATTTTTATATTCGTTTCCTATTGTTAACATTCCATTAATTCCTTAATGGTCTTTCATGTTTATTAGGGCGCGTTTTCCAATACAAACGTGGGAATCAGTTTTACGTCCGGTTTTTATCAGTTACGTATAGTTACCAAGCAGTTAATCATAGATAAGATAAGCACATAAGGTCTAATCTAAGGTCAAAGTGAGGAACGTTGACTTGACTTTTGGACGGGGTGTCACATTCTCCCCCAGTTAGAAGAATTTCGTCCCGAAATTCAGTTCTGATCACTGGTGGATGTAACGCTTTCAAAAGTCAAGGATACTTTTGTCGTATTGGGTTCTTGCGTTCCCAAGCGTACTTTGGACCTTGCCTAGTGTTCTATCACACCTTAATGATGGGAATGCGGCTACGCATCAGTTCTTAATGTATTGGTCAAGTGTCTTGACAGGTTCCTCGACAAGGGGCAGTGTCTCGTCGACTTGAATTTCATCAAGTAGGACAACTAGCGTTTCGTCGGACAGACACTTAATTAGCTTACTAATCATAAAAATGTCATAAACACTACTTAGCAGGATAGGCAGGCGTAGCTGGTACGCCAGCTGGTAGATAAATCTCAATAGTCTGATAACAGAATGAGGATTGACATACGGATGAGCGAGGTATTGAGGATGAAGGTTTCTGGACAAGTCATGATTACTCATGAATGGGCTCTACCAGGATTTTCATGTAGTTCAAATTACAATTATGTGTGCACCCACAATTGTGATTTGCCTTACATGGTCAGCCTAAGCTTTGCTCATACTTAAGTTCTCGGTTTGTCAGAAAAGGGAATGTGTCGGGGACTCCATTGGTCTTACGGATAGGTTTGGGTCGATTAACTTTTGATCAGATTCTTCCTTGAATCCCGAAAGTTCTAATGCAAACAAGGAGCTTTCCTTCCTAGTTTACTAGACCTAAATATTGCCTTTCCTAAGACAATACACGTTATAAGGTTTTGATCCCCCTTATAATTTCTAAAGGTTTGCGTCATGCGACAACATAGACTTTCTAACGATTGCGAGCGTCCGTAAGTCTATTGCAGATCAGAGGTAACTGGCTTGCAATACATAGGAGGGTACTTGAGACTAGTAGGTTGGTTCCTTCCAACCTTAGTCCGGAAAGTAGATGAATGATACTTTCTTTCATGACGTGACGTCAAGAGGGTGTAGTTCGATGCCTTATGCGATAACTACTGATGTAATAGGTTTAACTGGTGACGAATGATTTTCCTAACCATTTCCAAGATCAACATCCGGAAAACGAAATATCCTCCATTGTTGGATTAGTCCTATTTCATCTATTGTTTCATATAAAACGGGAGCACCCCATAGGGAGTGGCTTGGACGGATGAAGCCTTTATCTAGCAACTCTTATAGTTGATTAGATAACTCTCGTACTACGGACGGTGCCAGACGGTTAGGAGACGTGGCAAGGGGGCGGCTCCAGGTGTTAAGTCGATGCGAAATTTCTCTTACCGAAGGGGTAAGACTGGGAAGTCTTTGGGAAAGATTTCCGGGTATTTGCGGTTAATAGGAACATCTTCGATGCGTTTATCCCTAGGTTTCCTCTCAGTGACCTGAGCTAAGAATAGCATGGCATCCTTTGCGAAGGAATTCTCGTGCCTTTATACTAGATGTGAGGTTTAGCTTGCCTTGCAGGTATAGAGTGTTGCCATTTGCAAGTGGCACTCTTAACATTTTCTCGTGACATATGATTTCCGCATGGTTCTTTGTCAACCATTCTATCCTAAGGATTATGTCGAGGTTTCTGAATTCAATGGGTATTAGGTTGGTGCTAAATGTATGAGCGGAGAGTCCTATGAATAACCTTGGTAGATTACGACGGCTTGATTAATTCTCCATTAGCTTATACTACGGTAACTTAGCTTCTAAGGCAGAATGGTCGATTTCGAAGGATTACAAGTTAAAATTGGTAGGCACAAGGTTCCTATCAGCATTAGTATTGAACAAAACAGAAGCTTAATGGTTGTTTACTATGAACGTACCTGTTTCCGTGTTCGGGTCACGACAGGCGTCTTCAGCGTTGATCACAAAGGCTCTTCCTCTAGCCTGGTTAGCATTCTGGTCCTTGTTATTCGGGCATTCACTCTTGAAGTGTCCAATGGTCCCGCAACCGTAGCAAGTGCGTTTTGGGCAGATACGTGCTACATGTCCGTAAGTCTTGCAGATATTGCAAAAGACATTTCCACAATCACGTGTGTGGTGGAGGTTGCATTTGTTGCACAGGGGTGCAGTACCGGTGTAACCGGTCTTTCGGAGGGACTGGACATGGGTGGTAGCAGCATAGACCTTCTCTGGTCTGGATTCCTCAACAGGGGTCTTCTCGGAGTTCTCGTTCCGATTCTCCCAGAATCCATGCTTACGTTTGCTTGATGAAGGGATGGCACTGACATCAAGGGATTCATGTTCAGGCGACTTTCTTGCCAAAGTCTACACCTTGACGATTTGCCTGATAGACAAGGTTGTGTGCCAGACGCACAGCATCCTGAAATGCCTGAGGGTTTGAGGAGAGAACGTTTCCTTGAATGTGTGGCGCAAGTCCCCAGATGTACCGTTCGATCTTCTTGTATGTCGGGGTGACCATAGTCGGACAGAGGTGAGCAAGCTCGCGGAACCTCTTAGTGTAGCCAGCAACGTCGACTCTAACCATGGATAGGTTCCAAAATTCGGCTTCAAGTTTCTGCAGTTCCTCTCTAGGACAGTACTCATCGCTCAACAGTCGTTTGAGTTCGTCCCATGTCATGGCATAGGCCAAGTCAGTTCCCATAGCGTCGGCATGGGAGTTCCACCAGGTTAGTGCACCGTCAGTGAACGTGCACGTGGAATATTTGACCATATACTGCTCGGGACAGTTGCTTATGCGGAAGACTGACTCCATTTTCTCAAACCAACGGATTAACCCGACAGCGCCCTCGGAACCCTTGAAGTTGGTGGGTTTGCAATTCATAAAATCTTTGTATGAACATTCCCGAGTGCCTGTCATGTTATCGTAAATCGTTGAATACAATTTGGCGAAATTGTAGTCTATTGTTCCTTAACATTGGTTAATTCGTTCTTACCGCGTGCCCCACTGTCAGTGTGACGTTGGGTCTCGGAAGCGGCGACTGTTTCAGCAACGCGCTGAGCGATCATCTCCTCGATTTCAGCGGCGCTCATCGGAGGAGGAGGAGCATTTCTGGTGGTTTGGCGTCTAGGCGGCATGATTTTGCTTTAAGTTGTGAATGTCAACATAAAGAAAAACTTTAGATAATATGTAAATGGGGTTATTAACGTACGGAAATAACTGCCACGACATATACCAATGATACCGTGATACGCGCAAACGCAACCAAGAAATATAAGTTAGAAGGGATAGAAAGGGATATAGCGTACGCGAATGATTAACATGCCATAGAGATAACCCTAAGAATAATATCAATAATGATAACAACAATCATGATCATTAGCATAACCATACTACTAATTTCTATTCCCACCATATTAACTACAAAACATTCGATGATCAAAGTGAGACATGTTTGGTCTTGGGCCTGCAGCCCAGAAATACCACATACAAGATATATATATGCTAAAATGGTGGTCCACAAAGGCCAGATTTAAGGTTACCTAGAAAGGTGGAGGTCCTGGGGGTATGGCTAGGGTAGTCGTGATCTGTGACATACAGGTCATGAAGGTCATTTACACGTCCAATGAGATCCTCTACGGTCGCGAGCTTCGCAGGGAGGGTCTCGTTTGACAGAAGGAGGTTAGTGACGGTTGTGTTGACACCAGTCATGTGAGGATGAAGAGTGTCCATGAAGTCCTGGATAACATTCATGTGACCAGCAATCCTGGCTATCCGGGTCTCGAGGGCCCAAAGGTCAGTCACAGTAAGGTGTCGAGCAATGTATCTCTCAACTAATTCAAAGGCCAGCTCATGACGATGCAAACATGCTACCAGTAGCGGTACAGTGTCCGCTACGGCTTGTCAGTGAGCACAAAGATGCCAGACAGAGGACGGCGCGTGTCACCGCCTCTGTTTGAGGGCTCGCCTCGCTGGTAAGAGCTAGGCAGTCTCTCAAGCAGTCTCCAGAAATGGAGTTTCCCAGGCATCCATGATAAATGGGGGTACTCGGAGGCGTTATGCCGCTTGGGCACTGGCTTGTCCGGGGATGGAGTATAGTCAGATACATCTCTATTGTTGTCTTCTTCGGAATCGGGAATGCAGATGACTTCCTTAGAAGTCATCTCTGCGATAATATTCCAAGAGAACGAGACAGAGTTAGTAACTATATAATAGCATATAACCTAAATGAATAACTGCTAAGGAAATAGTAAATATGTATAGCACATAAGTTAACATAGGCCAATATGTTGGAGTAGCGGCCTTGCATGCAAATGGTAGCTTCAGAGCGGGCTATAGTCCAGGTTCGGTTTTCGTTTTGTTTGTTTGTTTATCCTGGTTCGCTATAACCACGGCTCTGATACCAATCTGTCACACCCCGGTCAACGGATTCGGATGTGAACGGGAATGGAATCATAGTCGTGGATACATAGAACAACTAATTATATTCAAACGTTATAGTAAAACATCACATCATTTAGATTGCAGCGGAAAAGTGGTGAAATGATAATGTCTTACATTTGAAAATAAAAAGTCTTAATTTTTTGAGAAAAGCATAAGGTAGTTTATTTGGGATAGATCGGGACTATGACTCCGGCGAAGCAGGTCCGATAGTTGAAGTTAAGCCCCATTTGCATGCCTTCGGTGATTGCTCAATTACCTGAGAAATCATGAGTTTGAAAATGGGTCAACATAATGTTGGTGAGGTTCACAGGTTTATGATTTATCATTTGAACATTTGTAAAACAGATTTCAGTATACTTAATATTACTTTGGTTTACCGTCGTGGATGTATGATCTCACCTGAACCTTGATTTCAAATACTAACGGTTTACCCACCCAAGCATCTCTTGCCCAGAGATGTTAAACAGAGCAGAATAACTGACGTGTGCCCCTTGACAATGTACGGAGTCAGGATCGGAGCTACCGAACTGGGCAGGGTTGTCAACCCAAATAGATCTATTCACTAGCTATCGTTTCATACAGAACTAATTGAAATCAATTAATGGTGGGATTACGGTTGTACAAACGTTTATAACGATAATGTACCAAGTTGGGCAATCAGTAAGAGAACAAGTAGTCATACGGCTAACAGATAAACCATAATATTAAGTAAAAAGCATTTAACAGTTTTCATGATTTCTCCCCCAAAGTATAAAACAGTTAAAAGGAAAAGGGGCCGTGAAACTCACTGAATCAGTAGATGAATGAATGAACCGTGAAGTAGCGGTAGCAAGTAATGTCCTAATTTAAATAAATAAGACATTTGCATAAGGTCTATGATCAATTGAGTAACGTAAGTCACCCAAATGATACCGGTCAAGTCTTGACGTTATTCCCGTTCGTATTTGTTTGGAATGCCCGTTATTAGTATTTATCGTACAAATAAATACACGTTTTCAAGTTTATATTTATGTGAAAATCAGATAGTTAACGTTTATCGAAACTATTTCCACGAAATGTGTATATTTATGTTCAATAAATATACCAGGAAAATCAGTTAACAATTTAACCAAGTTTTAAACATTGACGAATAATAATGTTTATTATTATTTTTATCGGTTAATCATGCAAGTTATAATTATTTTTAATAATTATAATTAACAATACTTGGTGAATAAAACATAGTGGAAATCCTTTGTAAATAATTATTTGGCAAAAATAATTATTTATTTTATTTTAGTCATGAAAGGATTTTTAAGCTTCATTTTAAATCATAACGTTTTATAGTCTTGAAATCGTTTAAGCATTTTGTTGTCAAGAAATATCTATTTCTTTCTTAAACATTTTCGAAACATCATAATGACGCTTGGATTTATAAAAGGTTGTTTTTATAAAAACTTGATTTCATTTAAAAATCTCTAGCGGACATAATTCCATTTTTGGTTACTTTGATTTCATTAAAGTAACATTAAAATCCATATAAGTATTTAAAGTCAATGACTTGCCTTTGATTTATTTTTATAAAAATCCTTTTATAAAAATATTTCTTTTCACATGTGACTTTTTATAGAAAAGTGTCTATCTATAGAAAAGTTTTAGAAAGGTTAAAACTTGTAATAAATCCAAGTATTTATGTCAAATTAATCATTTGACATAAATATTATTCTCACCATTTTTAGTAACAAAATCTATAAAAATTCCTTTTGTCTTGAACTTTTATAACACATTTAATGTGTTATATTTACTAAAACAAGTAACATTCTTTTTGTTCTTTTTATTTGTTTTAGCCATTTATGTCATAAGTTACATATGTAACTTTTATTTAAATAATTACATCTTATTTAGGAGATTTATTTGATTAACATAGTTTTAACATGTAACATAATATGATTTGTAATTAATCAACTAACACATTGTGTTAGGACATATATCATAACAATCAACTAACACATTGGTGTTAGGACATTTAAATAAATTAACAATCAACTAACACATTGGTGTTAGGACATTTAAATAAATTAACAATCAACTAACACATTTGTGTTAGGACAAATAGATAAAAAATAACAATCACTAACACTTTGGTGTTAGGACAAGAAATATAAACATGTATAGATTGTTAGTTAACATTTATGATTTAATTTATATGAAGAGGCTTGGGTTTTGTTTAAATCAACTAACTTATGAAACCAAGGTTTCATATACATAAGTTTCATGGTGCACACTTGTTACTTTCATTAGATTTTACAAATGTGTTTCACCACACTCTTTGGTTATCTTTAAGCATTTAAAATGCACCAAAGGAGTGCTTGATCTTGGAAGAATAGAGGTAAAGAAGAGAGTTTTGTTAGTTGATCAACAAACTACAAGCATTCTTGGTTGATTTGGTTTAGTTGTCAAGACTTGAGGGTTCCATTGGGTGGTGAAATATGTAGAAAAACATAGAAGAAAGGAGTTTAGAAACACTCACAAGGAGTGGTGAAGAAAATCGAGAAGAAAAGTGGAGGTGGCGGTGGTCCGGCGGTGGTCCGGAAGGGCGGTCCGGCGGCGGCGGGTTGGGGTGGTGGTGCTTGGCCGGTTCAAGGGGAGGCAAGAGAGAGTGGATGTTTGAGGTGTTGTGGTGTGGAGAAACTAGGTGGTGATCTCTTCCCTTTTATAACCAAAATTATGGTTATTAACCTTTGGTTATTAGCAACTAATCAAGGTAGACTAGGTGTGTTGTCAAGTTTTTATGGTTCCTAATTTCACCAACTAGATATTTTGTAGGTGATTTAGTTTTATAAACTTCCATGTATTTTATAAGGTTTTAAAAGCTTTTATAAAATATGAAAGGGTTAGGTGCTTATAAAAATTATGATTTTTATAAATTTGATCCAAGCATAATTTATTACAAAGGTGGTGGGTTTTAAGAAATTATTTGGGCCAAAAGTTTATAAAATCAAGTGAGTTAATTTTATAAAAATCATTGGGCCAAAACAATTAAATTAAAAGGTTTGGGGTTTGGGCCAAAGCCCATGCGCATTTGGTTAAAGGGTCGGGTTCGGCCCAAGGCCGTTGGGCCGCGGGTCGGGCCTCCGGGTTGGCTCGAACGATTGGTTAGTCGGGTTGAGTCATCGGATCGAGTTTCGGGTTTGCTCGGATTATTTTGGGCTTATTGGGCCTAACCGGGCCCAATAGGGTTAACGGTTATATCGTTTGGCTAAGTCTTGACAATGACAAGTTTTTTTTTTTGAGTTTATTTTTGGTTCACATAAACAGTTTTAGTTTGTTTGACACGATTTGCTTTTGTTTTTCTCAAGTAAATCCGGTTTGGCACGCGTGAATGCAACGAAGGCTGTTTCGTTTGTTCGCGTCAGTTTTAAGCTCGATTACCATGAGCGATTAGAATCCCAGTTGTTTCTAGTCACGTAATCGCTTAAAATGTTCCCGTGTCGATGGTGAATATCCGTGACACATGTTTAAGAAAAATATAAAAATTACATTTTTATATTCGTTTCCTATTGTTAACATTCCATTAATTCCTTAATGGTCTTTCATGTTTATTAGGGCGCGTTTTCCAATACAAACGTGGGAATCAGTTTTACGTCCGGTTTTTATCAGTTACGTATAGTTACCAAGCAGTTAATCATAGATAAGATAAGCACATAAGGTCTAATCTAAGGTCAAAGTGAGGAACGTTGACTTGACTTTTGGACGGGGTGTCACAACTTCCTCACCTAGGAGGGTTCTGACCCCATGGACATCTACTGAGGAGGTCGCCTTAGCTTAGTGAAAATGAGTGAGTGGTAGATCGTCTACTTAGTCATTATGAAATCAATGTAAAACTAGTAAACACAAGGAGTAAATACAATGGAACTTGTATTAGACCACTGAGAGTTTACACAGAAAACACATAGAAGATTTCTCCAAGAAGTACTGAACTGAATACAAGACAACCTATTTATACAAACTAAAACCCGATGGTCCGAACCTTCAATTCGGACAAGTTCGGACTTGCCCGAACCTGGAGCTCGCCAGGAGTTCGGCCAGTAGCAATCAAGCATGACCTTGACTTGTATCCGATACTTCACATGACGACCAGGAACCATGTATCAACAAACTCCCCCTCGGCATGTGTAGTATCATCTTCCATTTAAAACTTGTATCTTGTATCTTCAATCAAACTCTTCCTTGATCTTGACGATGAGTTCAATCTTGAATACCTGATAATTGATCGTGTGTAATCTCTTTATCAACAATCTTCAGAATACTTGAAGTTGTGATGTTCTTTTTCCACATAGAAACCTGCCAACATAAATAATCTTGGCGCAAAATGTCTTTTCGAGACTCCAAGATATTTTGATTTTGAAATTGATTTCGTATACCGTGTTGATCAATCAAAAAGAAATAAGAAACAAAATCTTTTTGATTTATAGAAATTTTATATCAAAACACATCTAAAATCTTTTTGGTATTTTCTGATAATGAAAAGTAAATGCAAGATAGAATCAGACACTATTTTTGTCTTTTGTGAGAAAGATCACGACTTGGGATCATATTGGACATAACATGCTAAACTACACTTCAATTTCGATTATTGTAGCACATAAGCCATGTCGATTGTAGATATAATTTGTCCAACATTAAACTCAGACAAAATCATACTCGTAACATCTGGATATGTTAAAGTATTGATTATATTTGCATTGACCAGTGTACCCCACACTATCAGACATACTCAAATATGTTTTGCTTATCACATTTTTGTGATTTCACTTGTGATTTAATCACATAATGATTGTATCCATGATATAGTCAACTGTGTTCCATGCAAAAAGAAATAAGAATGTTAAATCGTCTACCTTAAGGTCGATCTTTCGATACGCAAATAAGGCCTCGGATTTAACAAAATAAGAAAATAAAAACAAGTTGAAATTGTATAACTCAACAACAATCAGGTCGGTATTGTGGACACACAGAGAAAGTCCGATGAGTTATACGAAACACCAAAGAAAATAAAGCAGAACGTCAAATGAACAACGATCAGGTCGGCCTTGTGAGCACGCAGAGAAAGTCCGATCGTTTGACAAAATAAAGAAAATCAAACAAGTTTAAATCTTTGCAAAATGAACACATGTATATCACAGTGACTTCTCATCTTATTTTCACATATCTTTTTTCTTGATATATCTTGACATATGCATCAAGATGTTGTCCACTTGGTTAATCATCAGATTTTAGTGTATATCACATTTGCATACTTTCTTATTTGCCGAGTCTACCTTGCACATCGATCAAATGGTCTTATGGATTTTTCATCTATTTTATTTATGAGTCAGACGATGTAAGCCAATGTACCATCATTTTCCAAACATGTCGGATACAATTTGTCATTTTTCAATGTTTTTGGATTTTTGCATTTTTCAATGTTTTTGTATTTTCAAATTTCTCCCCCTAAAAATGACAACTCTATTTATAGATTTTCATTTTTTAACAATTGAAAAAAACAACACACTATTTTTTTATTTTTGCAAAAACAAAGAAATTGATCAACCAAAACGAATATGTTCAGTTAAGCATTTTTGAAAATCAGATTGATATGGAAATTCAGATTAAGTTATCACAAATATTCCACAAACAACAATTTTTCAATTACCGAAAGGCCTTCCTGAAATACCTGCCTGACACCAAATAAAACATTAGTTGCTTTGGGATCGACCTGATTCAACAGTGTCGGGTCGCCCGGTGTCTTCCACAAAGTCGTTGTTGGCCTTGGAAACAACTTTTTGTTTCCATATTTGTAAAGAAATTAATTTTTGATCAGACACAGAATCGTATTCAACCGACGTACTTGGTTTAGACCATGACGACTTACGAGTTGATTTGTTCGTTGGAAACCAGGGTTCATAAAAAATTCGACCTTTGTTATCCACATATTTTGCAGTGTTGTGGATATATGTAGTCGTCGGACATTCAACAGCCAGATGTCCTGGTTGACGACATGCATAACAAAGTCGTTCTCGAAAAATGTTTGAAAATTCTTTGAATTTTGAAAACCAGATGAATGTTCAGAAGCTAAAGTTATCAAAGAAATCATCAGAAGAATCATACCTAGGAGATGGACTCCTTGAAGATGACGACCTTCCAGAATAATAAGAATCTTTCTTAGAAGGTGATTTCTTTTGAACTGTAACTTTTGAAACTTTTTCAGCTTTTTCTGGCTTATTTCCTTGAACAGGTGCATCTGTCACCACATAACCTAAGCCTCTGTGTTTTAAACCTGGGGATTTTGATAAACTTGAAGAACCAGAAGCGTCTCTCGCCTTAGCTTCACTAGTAAATTTTGCTTTGATATCTTGCAACTTGTTCTTTTCGATCAAAACTTTTTCTTCTTCGGTTCCAGATGCAGAACTTGAAGCAACCTTATCAAACACCTTTTCATTCTCCAGAAAAACAGACTTTGAGGTAAATGTTGGAGCATCACCCAATGACTTTTCGTTCTTCTTAGACTTTGATGTCTTCTTCTTGGGTGGAGTGACAAATTTCGAATAATCATGCAAGTCACCTTTAGGATCAAGCCGATCAGATGTGACTTCAATCGAATCCACTGGTTGAGGAACCATGTGAATATCATCTTTCTTAGAATTCTCCTCACTCTTATCCTGCTTGTATAGAAAATTCAGCAATGTTGGTGACAAATTGCAATTCTTTACTTGCCGTTTTAACTCCAAAATTTCCAATTGTAATTCATTAATTTTCTGTTGAGCCTCAAACACTTCCTTTTGTGACTTGATGAATTTAGCATTGAGATCATCATATTCATAAGCTTGTAATTTCCGGATCTCACATTCCGCAAACAACTCTTCAAGCACACTTTCTCTCTTCTTCTTATAAATCTCAACATCTTTAGTCAACACTTCATTCTTGTCACGATAAAGAACATTTTTATCTTGAAGCATTGAAATTTTGTTTGGAAGTTTCTCAACCGTTGCAGCAGTTTCAATAATAAGAGCATTAGCCTTTTCATACTTTAGTTTAATCGGATAACTCTTCTCAAATAGATTCTCAAAATCTTGAGCTGCATCTAACGCTTCAGCTTTAGCTTTTTCACATTCTTCAGCCAATTGAGTCTTTTCTTTCAAAACAGCTTCATGAACATGAACCAATTCATAATATTTTCTTTTGAAAATCATCCAATTCTTTCTTGAGATCAACAATCTCTTCAGTTGACAATTTAGACCTTTCCTCAAAACTAGCAATCTTGTTACTCAGCTTTAAACATTCAATACATCTTGATTCTTCAACTTTAACTTCTTTAATCATTGATATTGTCGAATTGGAATCAGAATCAGTCAGAATGCTATCATCATCAACATGACGAGCAGTCAAAGCAATTGTAAATGGAGCAATTTTCCTTGTAGCCTCAAAATCTGCATTCCAGCGAATTCATTTGGATGCCAAAACACCTCATTTAATCCCTCATAAAAAGAAACAACTTTTTCTTCCATCTTAGAATTTTCACTTGGTGAATGAAAAACCATATGAGCATGTTGACCAGACTTCAGCCTGTTTTCAGTTGAACTTGGACATTCTCTTGCAAAATGTCCATAAACAGAACACTTATAACACTTAACCTTTGATTTGTCCAATCCAATTTTACCATCCTGATTCAACCTTTTCTTGCCAGTTCTGTTGAAAAATTTCTTTGTTCGTCGAACTAACATAGCATATTGCCAGTTCAAATCCATCTCTTCCAAATGATCATAATCAATCTGATCATAATCTTCATTTGCCAGCTCAACATTATTAACAGCACCAGTAATAACCCCGAAATATGAAGATACCAACGCAGACATTAAAGCATTATAATCATCGGTAGTTTGGGCAGATAATGCATTTTGAGTTGAAGAACTCGGAACATAAACATTACAACCAGCAGAATAACAAGGAGTTTCAAATTTACCTGCAATGAATGCTGTGGGAGGTGCAGAACTAATAATATTAGATTTCCCAGCATTCATAGTAGAATCATTATCACCAAAATACACAGCAGGATTCTGAATTTGTGCAGGAAGTGATTTATTCACCATCAATTCCATATCTCTGGCTTGAATTCTTTGAATTAAATCATTGAAAGATAATCCCGGATATCCTTTATCGTGGGTGACCATCATCACATAATTCTCCCACTTCTCTGGTAAAGCCTCCAAAATCTTTTCTTTCATATCAGCTTCCTCTTTCATAAGACTCACCAAACGCATTTCACTCGTTAAGTGAGAAAATCTTGCAATCAGATTTGGAATTGATTCGTTTTGATAATGCTTGAAGCTATCAAATTCCTTCTTCCAAACTTTCTGACGACTTTTCTTATATTGGTCATTGCCTTCACATCTCTTTTCCAATGCATCCCATAAACTCTTTGATGTGTAGTTACCGGAAAATTGATGTAGTAATTCTTTAGGCAAAGCCATCCTCAAAGTTCCATAAGCTTTCGTTTTAGCTTGATAAGCTTTCTTTTGTTCAGATGACATCTTCCGTTGAAGAATGGGTTCACCAGTTTCATCCTTAGGATAGACATATTGATCAGTAAACGCCAACCACATATTAATGTCATTTGTATCAACGTAAGCTTGAAATCGTTTAACCCAACTATGATAATCTTCCAATTTAAGCAATTTGGGAACTTTCTGACTTGTTCCAATTTCATTATCATAATTCATCATAGTTTGCATCGTTGCTTGAACCAAATTTTGAATAGCCGCAAATGCTTGAAAATCGGACATTTTTGAAAATCAGGTTACTGTTCACTCCGAACTTCGTCCGAACCTCGTCCGAACAACTTCCGAACCTTAGCCGAACCTTAGTTGACCGAACTTGTCCGAACCTTGACCGAATATAGTCCGAACTATGACCGAACAAGACAAAAGCCGAACTGTCTCCGAACTTAGTCCGAAGGTGATCCGAACGTTGACCGAACTAGTAAGATCGCCGAACTCCGTCCGAACTTCGAGTTTGGAGCGGTTATTCTGAGCTTGTCCGAACCTCAAACGAAACCTAACTCACTCGACACCATTTTCTCGAATTTATGTGATTTTGGATGAGATTTTTAACAGATACTCAAGCAAACTCGATAGAAACAATCTAGGAGAAGATTTCTGATAAGAAATACACTCGAGATGATCAAACGAACTCCAAAATGATACTCATTTTCGTAAAACGTGAAAATTTTGACTCAAAACTCCGAAATACAGAGATTTCCGACCAGTAGAACAAACCAAACGCTCTGATACCACTTGAAAATGCGTGAGTGGTAGATCGTCTACTTAGTCGTTATGAAATCAATGTAAAACTAGTAAACACAAGGAGTAAATACAATGGAACTTGTATTAGACCACTGAGAGTTTACACAGAAAACACATAGAAGATTTCTCCAAGAAGTACTGAACTGAATACAAGACAACCTATTTATACAAACTAAAACCCGATGGTCCGAACCTCCAGTTCGGACAAGTTCGGACTTGTCCGAACCTGGAGTTCGCCAGGAGTTCGGCCAGCAGCAATCAAGCATGACCTTGACTTGTATCCGATACTTCACATGACGACCAGGAACCATGTATCAATACTCAGGCTTGGTCTACAATTCGTAAAGAAACAAGCCCGGGGTCCGGAGAATTCTGGCGCAGGGTAAGTCTTGAATTTCACAGTTTGGTTGGAAAGGAAGTTGGTTATCGTACAACAGAAATGCGGACTTCTAAATGGCGTGACATACGAATCAAAGTACAAAACTTTAGAGCCGTGTATGACAACGTTCCCTACTTCATACCAAAAGAGGAAAAATTACCTTGGGCACTTAAGACGTATGGTTATCGCTACACTCCACCGAGATTCAATTATGTTGATTCTTGGTTCATTTTAAAAGAGAAAGATGATCGCGATCTTTCTTAATTTTTAGAAGTTTTAATGTTATGTTTTTAGAAGTTTTAATGATATGTTATGTTTAATGTTCTATAATGAATGTTTAATAGTTTAATATGTTTAATATAAATGTTTGTATAATCGTTATTAACGCGCTTCTTAAATTTTCCATCTTATGACAACGGTCGCCACGACCACGAAGTGTCGCCACGACCGTCCAACAGAGCTGACGTGACAACATATTAGACCAAGGTCATTGACCATGTATAGGGGCGTGTCGACCGTGCCAACCACATCATTAATTACTGTCATATTTAAATGGGTTCCCTATTTAAATTTCCCTTTAAATTTTCCATGTTATGACAACGGTCGCCACGACCACGAAAGGGTCGCCACGACCGTTCTACAGAGCTGACGTGACAACGGATTAGACCATGGTCGTTGATCGTGTATACGGACGTGTCGACCGTGCCAACCACCTCTGATTTCATCAATTACTGCCTTATTTAAATTTAATGTTCTAAACATTTTAGGATTATTAGTATAAATTTAGAAGTGTAACGAAATTTAAGAAATATACTATCACCAAATGTCTAACGAAGAATATAGCTCACAGCCTGTTAAAAAAACCTCTGATTTCATACTTTCAAAGTGGCGTGTATCAAAAAATAAAAGTACGAGTTCTACATCTTCTGCTGAAACTGATGATAGAGAGGTAGAGAAAATAAATCCCCGTGTGTATGCACAGCAGATGCTTCAACCAAAATGATGAGTTATAGAACAGGAAGGTAAGCGTCATTGGGCCATTCATGATGATGAGTCTGATCATTGGTCCAAAGATGTCATGGATTTTTATACCGAAGGGGATAAACCTTTTTGTTATTCGGCTCTGTTCGTTAATACGAACTTAAAGCTTGACATGAAATTTTGGTATGCCCTATTATGCTATGGTTCTATAAAATCAATGGTACGTTTTTTCATTATTATAATATTTGTTTTTTAATATAATTTATTTCCATTTATTTTATTTAATATATTTTTTTGTAGCATATTGAAGGTTGGGTTGGAAGACTAATGCAAATGAGAAATCGAAAGCAAGGCGAAATTAACTGGACTATCTTACCGCCCGATTTCTACGAAAACTTAATAAACTCCTGTAATAAAAATGCAGTTCAGTATGCATTTGGAAAGTTTAGTATATACCCGTCGATTTTAAATTTGACAAATATATACTTTCCAGTGTGTTTGGAATGTGAAAAATGATCACTCATAAAAGTTGATCTAGAAAATCATCATTTGGGGATTTACTACTCTTATCCCTTCGACGGTGATAAGTTTAGACATATTGTTTTACCTATGCTTCAACAATTAAATGTTTATCTAACTTGTTTGTCGGTGAAAGTTGGATACCGGAAAAAAACACCTCGTCAAAAGAGGGTGTTTTTATATGAGGTAAACGATGATCACGTACGGACTTCCAAAGACATGTTTGGAGATTTAATCTATTCACATTTGTATGCTAATGGAGCATCTAGTGACCCGTAAACCGCTCGACAAGACAAATGATTTTAAAATAGTTTGTATGGAGTATCGGCGTTTCGTGGCTGATACATTTTAGTTTTGGCGATGTTTGCCACGTCTAGTTTAAAATAGATTAGGGTGATTTTTCTTTTAAGCTTTACTTGTCTTTCAATGTTTGTTATATTTTATTTTTAATATATTTTCTATTTTTATTATATTTTCTAATTTAATATATTTTCATATTTTCTTTTTATACATAAAACAATCTAAATAAAAAAAACATTCAAACGACAATCTTATTAAAGAGATAACAAAATACATTAAAAAACAAGAACTTAGATAGAAAGTTACATTAAGATAGCATGCTAGATTAAAATATAAAATTTGGATGATGTTTTAGCACTGCACAAGATGTAAAATGTTCAAACTTTTTACCCTCACAAATCTGTTAACTATCTTTGGACAACTTTAAAATATCATCGTGATTGTAGTGAACCGATACTTGGCCGGAAACTCTAATAAAAATATCATTAAACTTATTCATTTTGTATCGCATTTGATGCCAATGATAGATAAGCTGATGATGCGTACGCTTATACGGAGTCTGGTAACGAGCGTAAAAACAATTTCTCATCACTCAGTGCCAGAACCTACTCCCACACCTTAACCGCGACTCTCTCTCACGAACTATTAACCAAGAAATTGCAAGATCTTCTTCCTCACGTTGACCCCAAATAGGTGAAGGGTTAGGCATTTGCAAGAAACTTGATTAGAGAAGAGATTGTAGAATTTTTTAGTGAGAAGTGTTGGTAAATAAAGGGGATAAGTTTGATATATAAAGAGAGTGAGGGGGGGGGGGGGGGTAAATAAATATAAGAGAAGTAAAAAGATAAAGGTAAAAAAGAAAAAAAATAATAAAACGGGGTCGTTTCGGGCGTCAATGACCGTGAAGGTCAATGACCCTTACGTACGGTCAACGCCTTCATGGTTTTTAAAACAAATAAATTTTTATTGTGCAGGGTCGTCACGACCCCGACACGTGTAAGACGACCGTTAGGGAGGTCGTGGACGACCCTGAAAAGCGGCAGTGAGGGGACGGTCGTGGACCCACAAAGGACGGTCGTTGTCGGCCTTGAACGGTCATAGCGACCCTAGAGTGTACACGTGTAAGCTTTTAATTGGCCCGTCGTCACGACCGTGTAGGACGGTCGTCCGACCGTTCAAGGAGAGCTATTTTGAGGATGTTGACTTTCTAAGGACTATATTGGGGAAAGCTTTGGTTAAAAGGGCTATTTTGATCTTTTTCCCTATTATATATGTATATAAAAGTGTAGTTGATTTTTCCGACCTAAAGTTACCTAATGTATATATATAGAATATTTGTAGAGTTTCATTATAATATGTCGTAGTAGTGACCTTTTCTTCACATAAAAAGGCTGAAACAAAGAGATCTAAATTGTCATCGTTTAGACGCACATAAAGTTGAGGTTCAAGGTTCAAATTTTTGGTATAGTAAGTTAATTTGTAATATTTGAGGTAGATTAGTTTTTTTTAATGGCTCTTAATATAACTCTTAAAATCTACTTACCCTACCTTGTTTAAGGTTTGAACCTCTGACCTCACAAAGAAGGATCACATCTAATATCATTGAGATAGATTAGTAGTGTTAGAAAAGAAGAGATTGGATCGGTCTTTGACATTGTGTCCCTTCAAAATTCAAGTCTATGACAGTCAATTTACAGCTAAGTCACAGCTATGGTCCAGCCTTTCCTTTCCATGATTAGGCGTTATGTTTTACTATTTATATCTTGTAATACGTCTTTGTAAGACACGACAAAAACAACTCAATTCAATAATACCTCTTGTATCTCTGATTATCATTTTGAAACATGGTATCAAAGCAGTGTCCTTGATTCTAGGACCGTATTGCTCGTCATCTACCCTTAAGCAAACCGGCGTTTGTAGTCCCGGTCGCCATGTCCGGCGACGGTATCCATAATTCCGACTTAGCCACCAGACTCATCACCACTGGACCAAATGAAACAGATGGTCTAGGGTTCGTCTCGAAGGGGTGTCGATCAGACCCAAAAGGGGAGCCATTCTGTGAAAAATCGAAACTTAAAAGTACTCACTGTGGTATGAAGAAGAAAAACGAGACCGGAACCACCACCGTGAGCGGCTTAGAAGACACCATCGGCGGCGGTGAACAGAAGAAACCCGACGGCTTCTGTAGGTTAACAGCAGCGAATAATCCTATAGAAAGACCAGGTAACCGATTCGAGTTCAAAGATGGAGTTCCTTGTGGTCTAACAGTGGCACCGGTACGAGGTGGTGCGCCGGCGGTGAACACCCAGAGGGAGGAGGCGCAGGCGGCGCTTAACCAGCAAGAAAAAAGGGCAGGTATGGGGCTTGAGGATTATCCCTCAAGACCCCCGTTTTTTAATCTTAAAAGTCCCTCATATTTTCATAACCAGTTTTTAAGTTTTGAGAATGACAAACCCAGCCCAAACAATAGTTCTTGTTACAAAAAAAATGGGTATGCAAATTTAGTGGAAAATCAAGAAAAAAAACAAGAAAAGTCATGGATACTCGACTGTGGGGCAACCGATACCATGACATTTGATCCGGTTGATATTATCTCGAAATCTACACCATGTAGAAAACAAATTCAAACCGCTAATGGAGGAATTATGATGGTACAAGGAGGGGGGACCGTTGAGATAACACCAACTTTAAAACTCTCAAATTGTCTTTATGTTCCCTCATTATCACATAAGTTATTATCTATCAGCCATGTAACAAAGGAGTTGAACTGCAGTGTTCTAATGCACCCTACCTTTTGTATTTTACAGGATATCAGGACGGGGGCGATCATTGGACGTGGCACTGAACGTCAAGGGTTGTATTATGTGGACGAAGTGACTCAGGAAGGTACTGTAATGCTCGCTCATGGAACTACAAATAGAGAAGCTTGGTTATGGCATAGACGACTCGGACACCCATCCATAGGTTATTTACATTTACTATTTCCAAAAATATTCCCTTCGAATAAAGTGTTAGAGTGTGAAGTATGTGCCTTAGCCAAAAGCCATAGACACTCCTTTAAAATAAATAACACTAGGGTCGGCTCACCCTTTTCTTTAATTCATTCGGACGTTTGGGGGCCCGCTGAGGTCATCGGGGGGCAAAACTTTCGTTTCTTCTTACTGTTTGTTGATGATTGCACCCATATGACGTGGATTTACTTCTTAAAACACAAGTCCGAAGTATTTGATAAATTCAAAATGTTTTACACAATGATTCAAACACAATTCCAAACAAATATCCAAACCCTAAGATCCGATAACGGGGGCGAGTTTGTTAATACTTCAATGAAACAATTCTGTCAAACAAAAGGAATCATCCACCAAACTTCATGTCCCTATACTCCTGAACAAAAATGGTACCGCAGAAAGAAAGAACCGTATCTTGCTGGAAATAACACGTGCTCTTCTGATCGAATCCCATGCCCCAAAATCCTTCTGGCCTGAAGCCCTTGCAACTGCCACCTAGCTTATCAATAGATTACCAACCAAGGCCCTTAACCTAAAAACTCCATTACAAGCCTTATCTGAACTCACCAAAATTCCTCCAACTCTTACCCTTGAGCCACGAATCTTTGGGTGTTATGTATTTGTTCACATACCCAAAACCGAGAGAACCAAACTCGACCCATGTGCAGAAAAGTGTGTGTTTGTAGGATATGGAGTCAATCAAAAAGGGTATCGATGTTATAGCCCCCGGAAAAATCACATATACACCACCATGAATTGTGACTTCCTTGAAACAGAGTTTTTTCTACAAATCCTAGTACAGTGATAAGGGGGGTAAAGTGATCAATGACACACTGAGCTGGCTCCAAAGCATACCATCGGGAGAAGATACGGGCCACAACATCCTAAATGAGTCTCTCAGTCCACTACAACCTGCCTCGATCAGTGACACTACTCCAACTCCTCCTGGCTTGGTGTCTGAGGTATGTACTTCTCAAACCCATGCGTGTAATCAAACTAATGTAACTCATGAACTTGTTGATGAAACAACAACAGAATTGAATGAATCAAAGGAAAATGAACCACAGGAAAATGAAACTCAGACACAAGATGACACTGCTGGTAGATATGTCCTACAACCAAGATCTAACCGAGGAGTTCCTCCCAATCGATTCACACCCGAAAAACAATCTAGGAGTTCTAAGTTTCCTGTGGCGAGTCTTGCCAAAGGGAACTTAACTCCAGATGCTAAAGCCTTTGAGTCATCATTGTATGCTGAACCAATTCCCAAAAGTACAGAGCAAGCCTTGAAATCTCAAAAGTGGAGAAATGCAATGGAGTTAGAAATGGGTGCATTAATGAAAAATGACACTTGGGAAAAATGCACCCTTCCACCAGGAAAGAAAGTTGTATGATGTCGTTGGGTCTTCTCAATCAAACACAAACCAGATGGAACCATTGAAAGATATAAGGCACGTCTAGTCGCAAAAGGATACACTCAGACATATGGAATCGACTATTCAGAGACTTTCTCTCCAGTTGCTAAAATAGACACAATTAGAGTCCTTTTCTCAATAGCTGCTAATAAAGACTGGCCCCTTCATCAATTTGATGTAACAAATGCGTTCCTACACGGAGAATTAAAAGAAGAAGTCTACATGGAAGCACCACATGGGTTCACCGGAAACTTCAAGAAGGAAGAAGTGTGCAAATTAAAGAAATCTATTTATGGTCTCAAACAATCACCACGCGTATGGTTTGGACGATTCACCCTTGCAATGAAGAAATACGGTTTTCGACAAAGCAACTCCGACCATACTCTCTTTATTAAGCGGAGAGGTAAACTTGTTACTTGTTTGATCATATATGTCGATGATATGATCATTACAGGGAATGATGTTGAAGAAATCACAAGGCTAAGAAAAACCCTATTTTCCGATTTTGAAATGAAGGATCTAGGGAGACTTAAATATTTCCTTGGCATCGAAGTACTAAGGTCAAAACAAGGCATCTTCATATGCCAAAAGAAGTATGTGCTGGATCTCTTGGCAGAAACAGGGATGCTTGATTGCAAACCTGCAGAAACACCAATGATGGTGAATCATAGGCTCCACATGGTAGAAGGAGCTAAGACTACTGACAAAGAAAGATACCAAAAGTTAGTGGGAAAACTAATATATCTGTCACACACAAGGCCAGATATAGCATACGCAGTAGGTGTGGTCAGTCGGTTCATGCACCAACCACAGGTAACACATATGGAGGCAGTATGGAGAATTATCAGATATCTCAAGGGGACTGTTGGTCATGGGGTCCTCTTCAAACGAAATCAACACCTAGAGATTCAAGCCTATACCGATGCCGACTAGGCAGGAGATAAAGGAAACCGCAGATCAACTTCAGGATACTTTACTCTTGTAGGGGGGAATTTGGTTACATGGAGGAGTAAAAAGCAGAAGGTTGTAGCCCTGTCTAGTGCTGAGGCTGAGTTCAGAGGAATAGCACGGGGTCTTGCCGAAGTACTGTGGATACGAAAACTATTAACCGAAATTGGTTTCCCCCCAAACCAAACTTGCAGGATAATGTGTGACAATGAGGCATCAATCCAAATCTCCGAGAATCCTGTTCAACATGATCGCACCAAACATGTTGAAGTTGACCGACACTTTATCAAAGAAAAACTAGAAGCCAGAATTGTTGAGCTTCCATTCGTCCGATCAGAAGATCAACTTGCCGATATACTGACCAAAGCTGTTAACAACCGAATCTTCGAAAATTGTCTGGCCAAGTTAAATATTGGAAATCCCACTATTCAACTTGAGGGGGAGTGTTAGAAAAGAAGAGATTGGATCGGTCTTTGACATTGTGTCCCTTCAAAATTCAAGTCTATGACAGTCAATTTACAGCTAAGTCACAGCTATGGTCCAACCTTTCCTTTCCATGATTAGGCGTTATGTTTTACTATTTATATCTTGTAATACGTCTTTGTAAGACACAACAAAAACAACTCAATTCAATAATACCTCTTGTATTTCTGATTATCATTTTGAAACAAGTAGTAGTGTAATCTGAACACGCAAAGTTATTCTAGAACCATTGACCTCTTTGATGAATCCCAAAACTAGCTCTTGCTTGCTTAAAGGTCATGTCTTCCTAACACTCTAAACGAAGGTCAAAATTCAAATCCCAAAAAGTGCTACAAGGTGTGTTTTTAAAGGTCGTACTCCTTCGATTCATCGGGTGATTCTAGGTATTAAATATTGGAGTTTCGTGTGGTACTCTAACCGTTGGGAGGAATGGATTGCTTTTTCCTTGTAATGTGTTTTGTGTGACGCGTCTAGCGGCTTGCTAGGCGTTCTGCCCGTTTTATTGGATTGCCGTTCAATAAAATTATTAATAATAAATAAATCAGTAATCTTAACATGTTCTAAATGCTTAACATATCTTCCGAAGAAAAAAAAAACAAATGAACATATATGTAGATTGTATATATATACAATAGACAAAGTTGCTTATGGAATTGTGCCTAGAAAAAAGAAACCAATTTATATATATATAGAGTGTTGTTCTATTAAATACCTAAGAGTGAGTGTAGTGCATGTGGTTTAGTCTCCTGTTTTCCAAATTAAGGTCCCGAGTTCGAAACCATGCAAAGACGTTTTTTTAAAAAACCCCCTTTTTGGAGTCAACTGTGTTTTTTTTTTGAAAACCCTCATTTTGGAGTCAACTAAACGACTAATTAATCAAGTAACAAAGCTTTTAGGGTGTGAGTAACGGGAGTACCGCAACGTGCGGTGATGAAATAAAGTTGGTACGGTAGTTCGGCGAAACCCTTACATGTGGTGATGAGCCGCAATTTCTGGATGGAGAGCGGTGGTAAATTGCCGCTGTAGGTAGTCTCTTTTTTTCTGTTTGTTTAAGTTGGAATCCTTTAAAATCTTCAATTTGACCCTTCAAACTCATTAAATATTTAATAAATTTAATTTAATAAATTGAGGTTGATGAGACTTATCTAAATATATACAAATTTATTTAAACCTATACGAGCAAACCAATTTATTAAAACCTATACGATTCAAATTCGGTCGTACGATCGATTCACGAATACGATTTGAGAGATGGATACGAATAGAAACTTATTTTTGTTGTAATTTGTATTTTAAGTATTTTTTTTTATTTTAATTCTAATGTTTTTTTTTCTTTTAAGTAATTTAATGTTATCTGTTTATTTTATATAATATTTAGTTTTTTAATTAATATGAGAAAAAATAATGAAAAATAAAAAAAAATTAAAGTGTGAAGTTGAAAAAGTGAAGTGTGACCATTACACAAGAAAACAGTGAAAGTGTGGTAAAGTGATGTGACGATGAGGTGGCAGAAAAAAAATATGGTAAATAAAAAATGTGTTAAACGCATTAACAACACCCTTATAACAAAAAACTTGGCTACCAATGCTAGTAAAAAATGGCGAGAGAGAGAGAGAGCGTGAGAGAGCAAGCAGCGGCGGCGGAAGAGGAATGGACGACGGTGACGCGACGGCGAAGATCAACCGGAAGGCAGCCTCTTGGCACCCAACATCATCCCAACGACCAAATCACCCCAGCAACCTCCTTCCTTATCTCCAATCTACCAGAAAACCTAACGGCGGCACAGCTATGGAAGACCTTCTCCTTCCTTGGTGAAATCAGGGACGCATACATACCAAGGAACAGGGACAGATATGGCAAAGTATATGGTTTCCTAAGATTTACCAGGGTCAAAAACCCTAACGTAATGGTAGAACGCATAGCTGCTGTCCGAATGGGCGATGGAAGACACAGGGTTACCATAGCTCGCAATCAGAAACCATCAAACCTCTTTACACACAGACAACCACCGCCACCACCACCCCACCACCACCATTACCACCACCCAGCACCCAACCGGCAGACAAACAACCAACATCAACACCAACTTCCTCTAAACCCACCCAACCCACCACCTTTTCATCCACCACCTTTCCATCCACAAAGAAACCACAGGCATGAGTCATACAGGGAAGCCATAACAGGTGGTAAAAATTACCCACTACCCGATAACCACATAAATACAGACCCAAAACAGTTTCTTGAACTAAGAATCCCCGACACCCCCCCCCCCCCATTAGTACCAACAAGAATGAAGAAGCTTGCTTTAATCGGTGTGGTAAACGACATACACATGCTGTATAATGCTGAACTGGTTCTGGCAATAGACTGCTACATTGAAGTGGAGGTTCATTATATTGGCGGGTTATCACTAGTCATTGTCTTCAAAACGTTCGATGAAGCAGCAGATTTCCTAAACAACAAGAAAGACAATTGGTCCAAGGTATTCGCACAGCTCGAAACATGGAACGGACAAATACTCCCATCAAACAGAATTGCACAACTAACAATTCGTGGAGTTCCTTTTCACTTGCGAGATGAAAACACATTTGATGCTATCGGAAGCAAATTTGGAACAGTAATGGAATCATCAGACTTCAAATGGGAGGATTTCGACGTCACAATGGCGACCTGCTATGTCTTGACAAACAGACTCGAAAGGATCGAAGAAAAGGTGAAATTAAAATGGAGCGACTACGAGTTTCTAGTTTGGGTGTGTGAAAACACAGCCGAATGGACTCCACCATCAGTTCAATACACAAATCCAAACGTAGACCCCCCAACCCCGTCATGCCAATCGGAAGAAGAAGACAGTGACTTGGAGTCAATCTTCTCGCCATACAAAGAAAACGAAACCCCCGAAAGAACGATCTCTGGAGTCGGAATACACACGCCAACGATCATCATGGAGTCACCGGAACTAGACAAAACGATCACCGGAATAAGCACGGGCACCCCAAACTCGGGATCGGCGGCAGTGGAAGGTCAAAAGTCAGATTCCATACTCAAAAGACCTCCAACAGTCCTCTCTGGCCACGTGGCAGATTCCCCCTCCAAATCCCCAAATCAACAATCTTCGAAGTCGGCGCATGCGCCCACAAAATTCAAATGCAGAAGCTCCTCGAAACCATCTTCATCAGCCAACCTATCCAGTCCAGGTACCATAATTGCAGATGAAACACCCAAAAAAGCCCAATCACCCCAAAACCTGCAACTACAAAGCCCAAAATCCAAAACCCAAAGCCCAACACCAAATAGAAACCCAAACAGCCCAAAACCCACGGCCCAAGGCAATTCCAAATTACCTGCTTCACCCCCCTTCAGCCAAGAAGTCAACTCTCACCCTCCTCCTGCAAAACCGACAGAAAACCCCAATCCCATCCCAATCCCTCTTTCTTCTTCATCACCACCATCGCACCAAACCATACCGGGCAACAGCCACCCCTCCGCCGCCCCCGACCTTCCTGACCTCAACTACACCCTAAAAAATGCATCGTCCCTTCCCTCCCCGCCTCTATTCTCCACCCCCAAAAGAACCAAACACCCTTCAATCAGAAAACCTCACCTCCCCCCATTGCGTCTCAGCAACACACTACTTCCCTTCTCCTTTGGCAGCATCAACAGGCCACTACATCGCCCAAAAAGAAGAAGTCAAAACAGCTCCTTTAGCTCCCAATTCAGCTCCCAATCAGTCAATCAAGCAAACGAAATTCGAAGAACCACAGAAATCGGAATCGATCTTGGCTTTCAGATGGATGGACACCAACGAATGCTAGAAGGAATCATCACCGGATCCAGTGACACTATCGGACTAAGGTTATAAACTAACCCCTGATCCTTCCTGAGCAACCCGTCGAAAAATAGTTTCCCAATGAATTTCTTAACTGTAAATCTATGTGGCATTGGCAATGCCGACAAACGATCCTGGATTCGTCGTTTAAAAAGAAGCCTCAACATCACCTTTATTGCTATCCAAGAAACTCAAATGTGTGACCCATCCTCGCTCAAACCTCAAGAGTTTTGGGATACATCTCTATTCGATTCCGAGCATGTAGAAGCCACTGGCAGATCGGGGGGCTTATTATGCGTCTGGGACCCCGGGAGATTTTGTAAAACCACCATACACAAGAACAGGAACTACCTCAAGATAAAAGGAACCTTAGCCGCTACTCGAGAAAGCATCCTCATCATAAACGTTTACGGACCTCATGACCCGGTGTCAAAGGCTTGCCTATGGTCTGATCTGAGTCTTCGCCTCGCCGAACATCCGGACACTCCCACCATCCTGCTTGGAGACTTTAACGAGGTCAGATTTTCCTGTGAGCGTTTAAATTCTGAGTTTAATCCAATAAATGCAAAAAGATTCAATGATTTCATTCAAAATAATAGCCTCAAAGAATACAAGATGGGTGGACGAAAGTTCACATACACAAAAGGAAACAAATTCAAAAAATCGATAGAATGCTTGTCTCGAATTCTTTTTTGCGGCTGTGGTCTAATGCCTCTTTGGTGGCCCTGCCAAGAGAGCATTCGGACCATTGTCCGCTTGTCTTAACTACTGATATGCGTGATTTTGGCCCTCACCCGTTCAGGTTTTTTAATTCGTGGATTGATTCACCGGGATACAAAGAAACTGTAAAAGAAGCATTAGAGGAAGACAACATTCCGAATGACACAAAGGCGGACAGATCCGTGCATATCAAGCTAAAGAATGTCAAAAAAGCCCTCAAAGCATGGAACAAGGAGAGTAAAACCAAAAGGGATCAGGAGGAAAAGGTACTAATTGATACAATAAATGGATTTGATCTAAAAGAAGAAGTGATAGGGCTCAACCCCAATGAAGTCTCAAGTCGCCTAGATGCAAGAAAGAAACTAAAAGAAATCAGAGACAAGAACAAAGAAGATAACATCCAAAAATCTAGAGCCAAGTGGATCAAAGATGGCGATGAAAACTCAGCTTTCTTTCATGGCTACGCGAAGGGCAGACAACTAAAGAACAGGATCAATGGGCTTTTGCTAGAAGGTGAATGGAAAACTCAGCCCAATGTACTAAAAGATGCCGCTGTCAAGTTTTTCGCAGAAAAATTCGATGAGCCCCACACCTCGAGACCTCTCTTCCAATCAAACGAATTCAAAAAACTGTCACAACAAGAGGCTGATCAGTTAACTGTGCCATTCGAACTCGAGGAAATCAGAAATGCAGTATGGGATTGTGGGAATGACAAAGCACCGGGCCCCGACGGATTCAACTTCAGATTCATCAAAAACAGTTGGGAAGATCTCAAGCACTGGATAAAAAACTTCCTAAATGAGTTTCATGAAACAGGTTGCATCAGTCAGGGTTGCAACTCATCCTTTATAGCCTTGCTGCCAAAGATAAAGGATCCCTTGAAGCTGTCCGACTTTCGCCCCATATGTCTGATTGGAAGTATGTACAAGATCTTGGCAAAGACACTTGCAAACAGATTGAAAAGGGTCATGCCATCAATCATAAGTGATTCGCAATCAGCCTATGTCGAAGGAAGATCGATACTTGATGGTCCATTGATTCTAAATGAATCAATTGCTTGGCTCAAAAAAGTGAACAAGAAAGCAATGATATTCAAGGTAGATTTCGAGAAAGCTTTCGATAGCTTGAATTGGGCTTTTTTAGACTCAATAATGTCGCAAATGAATTTCCCTCGTAAGTGGCGTAACTGGATAAACGGTTGCCTGAGTTCATCCCCTATCTCCGTTCTTGTTCATAATTGGAATGGAAGCGTTACACATCTCAGTTCAGAAAGCAATAACAAATGGCACCTTCAAAGGGGTAGAACTACCCTTTAACGGCCCAATCATATCACACCTAATCTACGCGGATGACGTAATCTTCATGGGCGAATGGATAAACGATAACGCCACTTTCCTGGCACGTTTTCTGCGATGCTTCCACATGGCCTCGGGATTAAAGGTAAACTTCACCAAAAGTAAACTCTATGGGATCGGAGTAACCGAACAGCAGGTAAATCATATGGCAGGAGAGTTGGGTTGCAAATCGGACAAACTGCCCTTCATATATTTGGGTCTCCCAGTGGGGGCAAACATGAAGCTTCACAGAAGTTGGTTACCGGTGATAGAACGAATCAAGAGCAGGCTGTCAAAATGGAAGGCAATGGTGCTGTCAACAGGGGGCAAAGCGACACTACTAAAATCAATCCTTGGAAGCATACCATTGTATTACCTCTCCTTATTCAAAGCCCCGGTAAAAGTGTTGAAAGAGATTGAGTCAATCAGGAGGAATTTCTTTTGGGGCTGCTCCGAGGATCACAACAAAATCCCTTGGGTGTCTTGGAAACAAATTCTAGCACCCAAACATAGTGGCGGAATGGGCATCGGCTGTCTCAAATCCTCCGGAATGGCATTAAGATCCAAATGGCTGTGGAGGTTCAAGGAAGATAACAACACATTATGGGCCAAAGTAATATCATCAATCCACAAATCCAAGAGACTACATGGAATCATCCCGGTCAAAAAGGTAATCCCCAGCTACTGGAAACAAATCGCAGAGGTAGCCGACGAGATTCAAAGTCTGGGCATCGATTTTTGGGGGGAAATTAGGGCCACTGTGGGATCGGGAAACACGGTACTGTTTTGGCAAGACACATGGGCATCGCAGCAGCCTCTAAAACAACTATTCCCAGCGCTATACAGGATCGAAAAAAACAAATCTTGCTTTGTTAATTGCAGGTGGCCATCATCCATTCATAACTCAAGGCATTCCTTCTCATGGAATTGGGCCAGAAGCCCTACAAGCCCAACCGAACAAGACGAACTGTCCCGGATTGGCAATCTGTTAACAGCAATCTCCCGACAACCAAGCAAAGATAAATGGGTTTGGCTTGGTAGTAAAGACGGCTGCTTCTCCTCGGCCTCGGTTCGTAAGAAAATCGAGCTTGAGGCTGGAATCTTCAACTACAAACACAATTGGCTCCATTGGACTCCCAAAAAAGTAGACATTTTTATGTGGAGAGCAGCCCAAAACAAGATCCCGGTGAAAAGTGAATTACAAAAAAGAGGAGTCCATCCGCAGAATCCGATGTGCAACTGGTGTTATGTCGAACCGGAAACAACGAGCCATCTTCTATTTAACTGCCCCTTTGCAAAACGAATCTGGCAACTCATTAGCACCTGGTGTCGTTTCGATCTGAGGAATCATGACTCGATAGAAGACCTCCTTTCATGCATCCTTAACAGCCGCATCGCAAAAGAGGAGAAGAAAAAGCTTCAAGTAATTCTAAGTTGCTGCATTTGGGAGATGTGGTTGGCGAGAAATCAAAAAGCTTCAAGGGAAGGAACACTCATGCGGGAAGGATCGTGGAAGAAATCAAATTACACTCATTCTCCTGGATCAAAAATCGGGCCAAGTTACTGGGCCTCTCTTGGTGTAATTGGGCTAACCATGCCTCTATTTTGTAATTGTGATTTATTTCTCTTTTGTGTACCTCTTTCCTAGCTTCTCACTAGTTTTAATAAAAATTTGCCGTTCAAAAAAAATAATAAAATCAAATATGGAAACCAGATCCTATGTTCAAAACTTCAAAGACAACAATCAAACAGCCTGGTGATGAGATATTTCCCCAAATATAACTACCAATTCATAAAATCAAAAAGGTTTTTTTTCGGTTTTTCCCCCCTTTTCCTTCTTCCTTTTTTATTTCCTTGACATGAAATTACAAGTAAAATGTTCTTCAGCTCTCTTTCACCAATAACAAATTAACAAATATCATCTACAAAATAAATATCACCTAAAGAGCTTACAAATTAAAGTTATCATAGTAAAGAGAGGTTTTAATAAATCATATTTTTTTAACGGCTTAATAAATCATATTAACTATAGGAGTTACATAAAGTTTTTTACAATAATCATTCAGCATCAGATAGTTGTCCATTCTTGATGTCTTAAGAAGATAATTGTGATTGGATGTGTTGGTGGTGTGTGATTATATCGCTTTCTTGAGAAATTAGTTGGTATTTGGCTATTTGCTATAGGAAAAAGTTAAATGTTATTGGTAATTAGGTAATTAAAAAATAATTTGAATAACATGTGTTTATAGTCAACTTACTAAGTAATCTGAAGATGAATCTTGAAGGATTAAGTGAAATGGTGAAGGCATTATGAAGCTGCAAGTAAGAGAAAAATAAAATTGGCGGAACTATATCACATAAGTGTATTATGCCTGTTTTGCATTAAAGAAAACAATTTTTTTTAATTTAATAGTGATTAGATTTTTTATAATTAGTCAATACGAACAATTGATTTTTGGGAGTAATTTGTTAAAGTACGGTATGAGAAATTGTTTGTAAAAATGAATATGTAAGGTTTCAAAGTGATTTTAATGACATACATAAGAATTATTTTATATTTAAGTTAGAAATTGGTTTAAAAAATAAGAGGGTTGCTTTTATTTGGTTTGAAAGGTTTGGTTAATTATTATGAAGATTTATATGTTAAGATTCACTTTAGTGAAAGTTTCACACCAGACAAACCACATCATAGCACCACAGAGTTAGTTAAACAAAATAAATAACAAGCTTCAGTAACTGAAACATGTGTTATGCTATTATGGATATGGATCTTCATAGTTACATTATTTGTTGGTTTAAAACATAAATGTATTTATTATTATATATTTTTTGGTTTTAGCACATGTAAAAAGTTAAATGGATACATGATCATTCGTTTCAGTTATATTTTATAATTAACAAATGAGTTTTAGTACCGGCATTTCCAAATGCTAAATGAAAGTTCATAACTCTTATACATGCATATTATCTATGCCGCATTGAGAGGAGGAAATCGGTTATCAACTAAAATGCAAGGTGATTTTAATTTAATCATAGTGATGAAAAGAAGAAACCATCTTTGCCGCATTAGTCAATAATTAATCTATTTAATTTGTTTTGAACAGGAGATAAAATCTTAATGGGGGAAAGGACTTGGCTCAAAAGTGGGAAGCATATTGTAGGAACTAAAGCTTGAGAAGGCCAAACCATTTGCAATGAGAAGGTAAATCTTACATTTAATAAAACTATAATATATTTATATTTTCCTTATGAATTATTACTAATCACATCCATTGTGTTTTCTTATTCAGTTACAGCCTAAGAAAGGAAAAGAAAAAAAAAGAATGAAGTTTGGAAAACAATTTGATGTTATCATTTACTAAACAGTTATCCTTTGATTGGTATGGATCATCATTGACATATGATTATTCTTAATCATGCAATTTTTTTTCATGACCATTGTTTGGATCTATGATTGGATTTCAACTATTTTGTAATTAATTATTGTGAATATGTTAGTTGATTTTGTGTTTACTCAGAAAAAACATTTCCTTTGTGATTTGTGGTTGCAAATTTAGCTAAATTCTATGACGGGAAGAAATAAAATATATATTGTACAATCTCCAAAACATATAGTCTCTCAACTTTTTATACTTTTATAATGCTAATCTAAAATAATCAATGTCTTTGTTTTTATAACATTTACATAACCTCATATTACATTTATGATAATCTTTACTTCCGTCATTAAAAAAAGAACAAGAGGTGAAATTTCAGCATTAGCACAAACTTATTATCTCTACAATCACACGAACATCCTTAACAGGTAAAAAATATTAAAATTTTTATAGAACACTTACTCTTATCCACAACAAATCATTAAAAAAATAGCTAAAGGTGAAATCTCAGCATTAGCACAAATTTATTATAAAATTTCAAAATTTTTAGAGACCGCTATTATTTTACGTTCGATTTTAGTTTATAAAAAACATTTTCTTACTCTTATCCACAACAATGTTTTATGCTATCTTAGACTAATAAATGATATGCTTATTTACATAAAACTTTAGATACCGCAGCAACGCGCGGTCGATTTCTAGTTAAAGTCAAGTGTGAATTTTGACATATATTATATACATTCTCTCGTTTATCAACATATCCACATGCTTATTATATGCATTCTCTCTCTACATCTATATTTATACATATATTTGGACATAAAATCTTACAAACACTAACCAAAGGAGATTAAAGTCAAGTGTGAGTTTTGAGAATGGCTTTCAAGTACAAAACCTTGAACAAATTTTCACAAACTTATGTTTTAAAGTGTATAGTGAAGAGGTATTCAAGCTTAGCTAGGAAACAGCAACAGGAGGACGTCCCGAAAGGCCACTTTGTTGTGTATGTTGGCAAAAACCGGAGTCGACACATCATCCCGATATCACTATTGTCACATCCTGAGATCCAGAGGCTGCTACAGCAAGCCGAAGAAGAGTTTGGGTTCGATCACGATATGGGTCTTGACGTCTCGTAATTCCCTGTGATGAACAAGTCTTTGAGTCACTTACTTCCATGCATACGACCCTGTAGGATCATGTGATACAGAAGATGAGGGATTTGGTGAGGATTATATATATGATATAGAAAGATTAAATAGAAAGAAATTATTTTTTAAGCTGTGTTAGATACTTAGGTTTAAGTAATTATTGGATTATTAGGGTGAAAATCTGTAACAATTCTTCTAAACAAATGTTATATTTTATTTTTTTCCTGTATTTCCAAATTAATATTGCGATTTGTGAAAATATGTTCTTCACATTTCTGTTGGTTGCACTCGGGGTTCACCGTGGTGCAACATTCATGCCATCTATACTTTTTCTATTGAGGAATTGGTGAATATGGTGACTCTTAGGATTTTTCCGAGGAAGAAGACGTTATATTCTATCATTTTCACGGCTTGTTGGGTTATTTGAAAGGAACGTAGACAAGGTGGTGTTTGCCAAAAAGAATCCTTCTGTTTCCTCTGTTTATAAGGAGATCGAATGTTTGAGTTACCTTTGAGTTAGTAATAGAGCTAGATGAGGTAATGTTTCATAGGTTGATTGGAGCTCTTTCAACATGTAATCTCCCTTGTTTTGTTGTCTGTTTTTTGTTTCCTCCTAGTTTCTTGCTAGGAGCGTCAGTGGAATGAAAGAGCTGTTCAATTAAAATTTTTTTTTTTGGATAGGCTCAAAGATCAATGATCGAAATTCGAATGGTTGCATACTCTCAAATAACCGAGATAAACAAACAAACTTATAGTAACATAAATTAGTTGCATTCAAGAGAACAAATGGAAAATTCGAAACAGATTGTTTTCGATGATTGCAAATTTTATGCTACATGAAACGACATAAACACATTTTATGTTGCGATTACATACAAACAGTCCAATATGCATGGCAACCTGACTATTTGTGTTTCGACATATTTGTTCGCCTACGGCATGAACTTGATCTAAATGTTGTTTTATGACCCAATAAATATAAATTCAATAACCATGCGGAGCCCGATAAGTTAAGATCGATTGTAGGTAAGCTACTTAATTCGACTTGCACACTTTTGTCTATTCGTAAATATGATATTCTCATTATGAACAAAGATTACATCCCATATATATAATAACAATATACGAATTCAGCCACTATACTATAAACATAATAACATGTAACTACAATATATAATACGCCCCCCGCAGTGCAAGTGGTAGGAGACCGAACACTCAAACTGTCTCAAAAATTCTGAAAAAAGCGGACGCGGCAATCCTTTCGTGAACATATCGGCAAACTGAAACGCTGTGTGAACATGCAGAACACGGATGTGATCGATGCGAACTTTTTCACAAACAAAGTGTATGTCAATCTTGACGTGTTCGGTTCGTCGATGTTGAACCAGATTGCCAGACAGATAAACGGCCGAAACATTGTCACAGTAGACAACAGTGGCTGTACGAAGAGGGACATGAAGCTCGAACAAGAGATTGCGGAGCCAACTAACTTCAGCAACCGCGTTACTCGGCTTCGGCACTAGATCTAGAAACAATATATTGTTGTTTCGAGGACCATGACAGAAGATTATTTCCCATAAATACACAATATCCCGAGGTGGATCGCCGAGAATCTGGGCACCCCCTCCCCCAATCAGCATCAGAGTACACTGTGACAGATGTAGTAGGGATGACAGATAGACGGATACAATGATCCAGTGTACCGTGTAGGTAACGCAGAATGCGCTTCATATACTGAAAATATGATTCCTAAGGGGCATGCATAAACAAACAAACTTGCTGAACTACATTTGTGATAATAGGCAGTGTGAAAGTGAGATACTGCAAGGTTGCGATATAAAGTCCCATCAAGTAGTAATGGTCCATCAGTTGCACTAAGCTTGGAACTCGTATCAACTACAGTGGTAGAGCGCTTACACGAACTCATAGAGGCTCGATGAATAACCTGGCATACTAAGACTGATATAAAAATAAACCACATGAATCACGTGTAACAGTAATGCCAAGAAATTGGTGAAGATGGCCCAAATAAGACATGGCAAATTCACTCGAAAGAGTTGCAATGAGCTGTCGCAGAATTCCAGAATCCGACGTAGTCAAGACAATATCATCCACATACAAAAGTAAGTAGGCTATGTATGTCGCGGCGATACACAAACACGAAGTATCACAAATACTGCTCTTGTAGCTAGGGGTGTTCATGGTTTGGTTTCAAACCGCGAAACCGTCCAAACCGGTCATCGGTTCGGTTTCCCGGTTGGTTTTTTATCTTAACGAACGGTCGGTCGGTTTCAAAAAATTTAAACCGTAGTGAATGGTTTGGTTTACGGTTTATATGAAAAACCGGTCGTAAAAAACCGGACCGGACCATGTACATATAATATATATTATATAATATATACATATATATATATATATAATTATATATATACAGTTAAATTACATCGACTTCTTTTTTGTAATGAGATTTTAAGTTTTAGCGTCTAAAAACTAAAAATCTGGAAATTTAGACATGTTTTCATCCTAGAAATCTATAACTTTAGTACACTCTATTGTTTATATTATGAACTTTAGTATTTGTATCACGTTTTGGTGGTTACATGTCCTACTTGGAGGTGGATTTTGCATTAACAAATTAGAGATGGCAAGTATAGTAGAGTAGCTTATACTCTTATTGTCTCATTTGATAAAGTTGATTTCGAATTTTCTTTTAATTTAAATTTTATTATTGTAAACTTATATCGAAAGCCTAAAGATCCTAAACCGTGAAACCAAACCGAAACCAAACCGGAAATAGCGGTTCGGTTTGGTTTGGTTTTAATTTTTAACGGTTCGGTTTAGGTTTTCGATTATTAAAAACCGTAGCTAACGGTTTGGTTTACGGTTTGACTCAAAAACCGTATAAACCGGACCGTGAACACCCCTACTTGTAGCCCTGCTGCAAGAAAAATGTAGAGAAACCAGTGTACCAAACTTGGTGGGGGGTGGGGTGGGGGGGTCCTTTAGCCGTATAGAGATCGCTTAAGGCGACCAACATGATCTGAAGTGGACCGATTAATAAACCCTAGAGGCTGATGAATAAATACCGTCTCTGTCAAATCCCCATGGAAAAATGCATTCTTCACATCAAACTAATGTATCGGCTAGTTACATGAGACTGCTAAAGATAGAACCATGTGAATAGTGGCCGGCTTAATAACCAGGCTAAAATTCTCCATACAATTAATACCCGCCATTTGGGATTTGCCATTAACTACTAGACGCGCCTTGTATCGTTCTAGGGACCCATCAGATTTAAGTTTATGACAGAATAACCATATGCAATATATAACAGGTTGTCCGTGAGGCCGCGGTACTAGTTCCCATGTGTCATTATCCTACAATGCTTTAAATTTATTGTTCTTGGCTTCACGCCAATTTGGGTCGTTCAATACTTTAGTATAATAGGTGGGAATAGGTGGGAACAGGCGAGAGGGGAGGTCGAATATTGGTATGAAGATTTAATTGAATAATTAGTTTTACGATGCCTAGTTATGCTCAGGTTGTCATGGGGTGGGGTTTAGGCGGAGAAGGGATGATGGGGTAGTATTGCATATTTGGTTAGTGGACGGGGTAGAGTTCGAATGATGACCCAAGGAAGTTAAGGGTGTGGGAGTGAACGGTGTGGAAGGAGTATCTGACGAGTAGCTTTATGGGCTAGTAGAGCTAATTGGGCTAGTGTGGGAGGGTAGGTCATTTGGGTATGAGGTTAACGGATGGGGCATGGAGGACGGGGGTGGTTCAAAGTCTAAGGATGCATGGATCGGACGGAGCCAGATGAGACTTAAGGTTGGTGAGGTCGGAATATGGAAACACATTTTCATTGAAGATGACGTGTCGTATGATATGGACCTTTCCAGTGACGGGATCAAAGTGACGATGCCCGCGAAAATTATTTCGGGATCCGAGGAAGATACACCGAACGAAATTGAGATTGTGTGGTTGAGTGGCAGACTTGTTCAGATAACACGCGTAGCCGAAGGTGCGAAGGTGATCGTAGGTGGGGTGTCGCTGGTAAAAAATGAAGGCCGGTGTAAATTAACGCATTTGGTTGGAAGAATAATGTGTAGGTAAGAAGCGTTGTGAATGGCTTCCACCCAAAAGGGGGTGGAAGGTTTGCTTGCGTGAGGAGGGCATGAATGATGTCGTTAAGACGACAAAACATCCTTTCGGCCTTTCCATCTTGACAGGACGTTTTGGGACACGAGAAACGAAAGACAGGGTCATTTTGTTGAGCAAAGGAGTGAAAGTCACGATTATCAAGTTTACCACCCAAATAACATTGAAAAGATTTAATAGTTTTGTTGAATTGAGTGTGAATTAATTTATGGAATTTCACAAAAGTCGGGAATATTTCAAATTTAAATTTTAGGGGATAAACCCAAACATAGTTCGTAAAATAATCAATGAGGACCATGTAATATTTGTAACCGGATTTGCTCAACACAGGGGAGATCCATAAGTCACAGTGTATAATATCAAAAGATGAAAAAGTAATAGACAAAGAATCATTAAATGGCAATCGTTTGCTATTGGATAATTGGCACAAGTGACAAACATAAATTATATTGTCTTTAGTATAAAAAATAAAATTGCGAGAAGATAAAAAAATTCAAAACATGTGCTCTAGGGAGACCAAGACGGTTGTGCCATAATTAAGTCGGAAGAGCGGTGATGCAAGCAAACTGGGTAGGTGCTGGTGGTGTGAATGAGTAGAGATCTCCAGAGCTATTTTGGCGAAAAGGTGCACTCCAGTCTTAAGGTCCTTCAAAGTAAAACCATGGTCAAATTCAATGGAAACTTGATTATCACTAGAAAATTGGTGAATGAAAATAAAATTTTAAATTATAAATGGTGCAACAAGGGTATTGTTAAGTTTATAGGTGTGGTTAAGAAGTTGATGTAAAACATTACCCGAAGCACAAATTGGTAATGTGATACCATTCCCAACAAAAATATCACGAATGGAGGATTTTGATAATGACTCCTGAAAAATACCTGGGTTGGCAGTGAGATGTATGGATGCCCTAGTGTCCATGTACCATGTGACAACCCGCAAGTTTCCTAAGTCAATCCTTGTACTTAACTACTCGTTTAACTGTTAATTATGCATATAATCTAGGTTGTTAACTTAGATAACATATTATGCCAACCAATTTTGTAGTCTTGACATGACCCCGCGATAAACCGATAACCGTTCATTATTATCAATGAAACAACATATACGTTATAGATGGAATTTCAACGAAAAGAAATATAAATATGATATTTTATATATATTTCCGTCACCTTTGTAGTAATTGTAATGGTTACGTATGAACTCCTTACCTCGGACATATTATTTAATTAACGTATAATGTTTAATAATTATCATTTACGTTCGCCATTAAACCTTTTTACGTTGAAGAGTATTTAACGTATCGTTTTATACTTTTAAATGATAAACCAAACAATCTTATCTTTCGAACTTGTCACCAATCATCACCCTTAACCTATTCATAAATCGTTTTTGACCCGCATAAAACCAATGTTTTAAAAACCGGTTTTTTAGTTGAACCGGAAAACTTTTCGGGGCCGGTCGACCGGTCGGACCGGTTAGACCGGCCGGTTGAACCGGTTAGGGGATTTATATATATATTTTTATAAGAATGTTAATAAATTTGTACACCACAACGAAAATAGTTAAAATACAATGATAATCCACTAAAAAATAATACCTAATAGGTATTTCATAAGAATATATAAGTTTTAAACTTTAAAAAATAATAATAAATTAAATAAAATATATATATTTTTTAAATTGTCAGAAAACCGGTTGAACCGGACCGGTTGAACTGGAAAAAAACCGGAAAACCGTCCGGGTCAAAACGGTTCGGTTATGTCCAAAAAACCGGGGATTAAAAAACCGGTATGATGACCGATTGGCGGTTGAACCGGTTGAACCGGTTTTTAAAACATTGCGTAAAACCCGACCCGACTCGATTTCCGACCCGTCACCCTTGCATGCGACACCATGCAAAACCCCCCACCCCTCTTCTTTTTCTTTTTACTCGTCGACCTGTCACCACCCGGGTTTGAACCCGCGACCGAAATCCCTACCCATCGGTTTTGTTACCCAAAAACCAGCCACCTTTTTCCCTTGACTAATTAACATACAAGATTACTAGCAAAGTCCCATGCACCAACTCTTACACAATACTATTACCACCCACCATCCTTAACCATCATGTCACCTTACCAATCACACACCATACCACCAACCCACCTCCCTCACCTCTCCCCATCTCAGCACTCTCTTCCTCTCTTTTCTCCTTGACATGGCCGGCCACGAGCTCGAACTCGAGCCCGTCTTTTTTTTCTTGTTTGGTTTCGGCTCACACAACAACACAAACACACCGCATTTTATTTCTCTCAAACTCTCTCTATCTCTCGGCTCTCTCTACCCAACCCGAGCCACAAACCGGTCCAAGGAAGACCCATACTCACCTCACCCTAACTCACTTAACCCACCTATAAATCCATCTTTTTTCTCATTTGTGTCTCATTTCACAAACCTTAGCAAACACCTCCTACCAAACACTCTTTCTCTCTTTCTCCCTCATCCCTCACGGCCCGCTCTCTCTCTCCATCGCTCTCTCTAGAAAACTCTCAAGAAACAACCATTTACTTGAAGATCCAAGCAAGTAAGAGCAAGCAAGGAGCATCATCATCCCATTCCTATCATCATTTTCGATTTCCTTCAAGAGTTGTAAGCTTTCACTAACTTTATTTCATAAGAAACTTGTTAGATTATTATACCTTGTTCATTTTTATGATCCATTCACTTTTTATATCAAGTCTTGATGATCTATGATGATCCTTGGTGATAAAAACCTAAGAAACACTAAAATTGGTTAAACTAGTTTTAAACACCTTTTTATTTTTCCATGATCCATGGATGATCTAGTGATTCATGTTGTTTGGTTGTTTTTAAAAATTAGTTCAAGTGTAAAACATGTGATTACTTGTTTTAATGGGTGTAAAAAGAGTAAAGATCAAGTTTCATCATCATTAACAAAGCTAGTTTGTGGGTAAAATATGTATCTCTGAATTTGACACATCTTGGACTATGAGGACTCTTTTATACATGTTTAAAAAAACTTTTGTGAATACACCTTTGCTAGAAATGGGTTTAGGAGCCTTAAAATCCTAAATTATCATGTTGAAAACCCTAAAACGACATCCTGAATTTACTTCGAATTTTGGAAAAGTTCTTAGAACCTCCAAAAGTGAACTTTGAGCCTAAAATAAATTTTAAAACTTGGTTAAAAATCCCCCCCCCCCCCCCCCCTAGAAAAGAGCTAAAAATAGGGAAAACCGGCTTAAAATGATCGTATTTGGACCCCCAGAACCCTAATTTTGGAAAGATATATTCGAAATGGTTAGAAATGATCTTGGAGGTATTTAGGACCTAAAATTACTTAACATATAGTTACGAGTGTTTTAGAAACTAAAAACGTCATAAAACACGTCACCAGTGCAAAAACGGTAAAACCGAGTCCTTATCGGCAAAACCGTCGTCTTTTTAAGTCAAACACATGAAAATATATTTTCTAAGTTCTTATAATGAGAACATAATATTTTCATAAGAATAACCTTATTTTCTAAAAATATTAGAAACATTGTGTATCAACGAATATCGATAAAACACGTGTGTTGGGCTTTTAGTCTTAACAACTTTTCGCGTATCTTTTGAATCCATAAATCTCAATAATATTTATTGATTTAAATATTAACTATGATTAATTATTGAATTAGTTGAAGGAATACTTATATCTTTTGCAAATATATAAATACTTATTTTTCCGGAAAGTTATTGCGATCTCAAATATTTATTAACAATAAATATTTCCTTAAAGCCAGTGGGATACCAACTAAACTACCGGGTCGCCACGAGGTCAAGACTTGACTAATTCATTGAAGTAATCTAGATGTCAATTCAATTCATAGACCTTAAGTTGTCTTATATTTGATTTAGGACGACTAGGTTATCATATCATCATACACTATTTTATCTGGATTCGCCGAGCTCAGGTGAGTTTCACAACCCCTCTTTTAAACTATTTTAAATGCTTAGGGGAAGAATTCATATAACCATTATCATTCCTGAAAAATATAAAACTGATACATATATTGATTACATGAGCTTTTCGTCCATCCTATCTTATCATATTGATTCATGTTATGATAAAATCCCACTATTTATTGAATCAGATTAATTAATCAAGAAACGCTGACTCGTGAATAGATCTATTGGGTTAACTCCCTTGCCCATGATTGGTAGCTACAATATTGACTCCCGTTCTGTAGTCAATAGGTACATACAGTTATATTGTCATCCGGTATTGTTGGACTGAATACCATGAGTGGGTAATCAGTTAGTTTCAGAGTTCAAGGTTCATGGTAATAATAATACAATATCTTAACAAATGTTAACGATAAATAATCTTATGTCAAACTTTGTTGTCAATCACACTTATGCATGCTATTTAAACCTATGAACTCACCAAATTTATGTTGACCTTTTAGTATTTGAATCCTTAGGTGACTGATTTGTTGTCTGCTTGTGTGGAACTGTATGCATATTATTAGGACATGCAATAACATTTTGGAGTCGTGGTCAAACGAGCCATTTTGGAGATTTCATTGCATAACACCTAACGGTGTCGTGATTTTAAATCTTATGAACAGTTTTTGTAAACAACATTAACAAATTATGTCTCATTATGTTCAGCTTCATTTGAAATGAACTATTTTTGATATCTAAAATGGAACTAGTTGTTTAACCATCCATAGGTCGCTCTATGTGATCTTGACAGTGATTCCTTCTCGTTCGCACCCGAAAAAGATTTTACGGGGTGTGACACACCAGGTAGGTCTGGTGGTGTAAGGGTCATATTTTGAAATGCATTAGCTAGATCTGTCGAATTTAATGCATCGTATTAAGGGTAGTGGGATTTGTTGTAACATTCGTCTACTTCCCATATTCAAAACCTGACCCGTTCTTCAATTTTTGGCCCAATCCTGGACATCATTATTGTTGGATTCATCTTTTTCATAAGATAGTACTCTGAAAATGATGAACATATGCGAAAACCGCGTGCAAAACCGAGTTATAACGAAGCGGGAATCACGAAAACAAGTTTGGTGTTTGTTAGTGATTTTCAAGACGCGAAATTTATCCAACATCGCCCCAAAAACGAATTTTCCCTTGCTTGGAGGGCTATAAATATCCTTGCTTGGTCTTTTATGGTTTGAAACTCCTAATTTGAGTATAAACAAACGGAATAACCAAATTTTGATGGTTCTGCAACTACAATACCCCTTTGGGTGTCGTACGTAGTCTTTAGTCTTATTTTATGCTCTCGGCGAGAAGGTGTTGTCCTTTGAACTCGTCTCGTTTGTAAATCTTCTTCGAGGTAAATTCTCTTCTTCTCTTTTATTTTTCTTCTTCTTTTCATTATTCGTTTCTCTACAGTTTTCTTAGTTTAATTAGCTTAATTTGGGTTCTTAGTTATGGAGCAATAGGCTTGTTTAGGTAGCCTTGCTTAGGTCGTCTTTAGGCTTGGTGCAGCCTTGTAGAGGCTCGTTAGGCCCAGTGAGTCCAAACTATCATGTCCAATTTTCATCTATATTCTTCTATTTAATGTTCTTGAACATAATTGGGAATTTAACAATAAATCAAATCCAACGTCATGCAACTGATCATTAAACATTCTAAATAGTATAAAAAACTAAGACTTTTTCTATACAATCCATCAATCGAATGTTTTCGTAATGATTTAAACGCGGTGAATTTGTTCTGGACTTTTCGTAATCATTTATAAGAATGTTCTTTATCGTTATTTTTTGCAAACTTATGTTATTTACACATATTGAACCCTATAGTTTTAGAAAATACATATTAGACCCTATAGTTTTAGAAAATACATATTGGACCCTATAGTTTTGGAAAATACATATTGACCCTATAGTTTGGAAAGTACATATTGCACCCTGTAGTTTAGAAATTTCTATATTTAGACCTGAGTTTTAGTATTTACACAAAGGACCCCAAACTTTGAAATATTTTATATAGCATTATTAGAGTCCAGAATAGTTTATTTCAATAAAACGTTTTAGTATTAGCATTTGAAACGTATTGGGTATGTACTAACTGGAAGGCTGAAAGCACCGGTAGTCGGGGTCTCTATCTAGGTAGGAGTTCGCATAAATCCCATAGTCGGACCTGGGCGCTTACCTGTGACTCCTTGATGAGAGTGTACTAACCTACAGGCCAACGCATGCTTAGAACGTCTAAAATGCCAATACAATTAAATTAAATATTTTTAAACAATATATATATATATATATATATATATATATATATATATATATATATATAGGAAGAGGATCATTGGAAAACCTCCTAAATATTGGAAAACCCGGAAAACCTTGGTATTTTAGTAAAATACCTATATTATATTTTTTTGGTTGTCAACTTTGATTTGAATTCATTATTTATCTCTCCATTTCATCTCTCTTTTACGTATAATACCAAAAAACCTAGTTATTATTGTTACACATATGTAAATATAATGATGATGGTTACACCTGTATAACAAAAATGACTATGTTAGACCTGGTGTAACATGTTAAAATAAGGTGTAATTTCTTGTTTAGAACTAATGTTACACTATAAAGACTTTGTTATACCTGGTGTAGCATGTTTAAATAAGGTGCAATTTCTTGTTTAGAACTAATGTTACACTGGTGTAACTGGTTTTTCAGGTTTACCAAAAAGGTGGGGTTTTCCATTGAACCTCACCATATATATATAATCCATAGTCATTTGTGCCTCGTTTTCATTTAGTCGTTTCACATCTTTAGGATTATCTCAGAGTTTGCTATTTCCTTGCTTCTCGGTGCTTTCTCTTGATCCTCGCACTTCTAATCAAGTGAGTATTCATAGCCCCTTTTTTGCTTTTGATATTTTGGGGTGTAACATGTACCTTATATCTAACTCAACCTCTATAGTTATATTTGTGACAACTGGTAATTTTCGGGTTAACTCAGTCAATAATTTCCGTTATTTTTAGTTTACTAAAATAGTTAACGTTACATGTCATGTATGTGACAACACGACTTTTCAGGTGATTCCTGGTTAACCTAAACATACGTTATTACAAACTTTTTTATGAATATCCATGCATGCATTGTATTAAAAACATAATTACGGGTTTCGGTGTGACCAACACTACACGAGCATTGCACACGAGTCTAGACGTCGGTGAAGTAACCTACCGAACATGATCAACATGCACAATCCATGATTTTATGTGGAGTTATACTTTATATTTTATGATTTTCAGTTTACTTTGTTTCACGTAAAATGGTTATGATTTTATGTAATGTACGTACTCTGTTTAAGTCGTTGCATGATTCCAGGTAAACCATTTCAGTTTTTATATGTGAATTGCATTTCATGATTTTATGTGACTCGTATACTTATGATTTTACAAGTTTAATTGTCATATTTAGTGCATTTACCTAAATATAAAATATCATACATTTTATAGAAATAGATTGGTTTTCGTAGTACTGAGTATTTTGTAAAAGTTTGGTTGGTTAAGTGCCATTTAGTTATTTTAAACCTTGAGGGACTAAATTCGTATACTATTAAACTTGTTTCCTATATCTTTTAACTCAGGGACCGATCCCGTAATTACCAAAAACCCTTTTTCTCATTTTGTAATATAGGGAGGGACTAGTTTTGTCATTAAGTAATAGTTGAATTTGAATGTCATGAAACCGCAGACCGTTCGTGTATACCTCCGATCAACCATCGAACGCCGGTTACACCACTTCGATTCCCAGCATCAATTGAACTTTAACGTTGTGTTCCCGAGTTTACTTAAAGAGGGAAAAGAAGAGAAGAGAAAGGAAAGGTTAGAAAGGAAAAGAAGGGGAGTGATTCCTTTCCTTCCAAATCCTTCCGATTTGGAAGGAAAGAAAAACAATAGAATATGAACTAACTTTCCCTCCCCTTCCCTCCCTTTCTCTCCTTTAATGAAACTCGGGAACACAACTTTTTTTTGTTTCCTTCCCTTTCCCTCCTTAAGTGAAACTCAGGAACACAAAACTTTTTAAACTTACTTCCCTTTCCTTTCCTTTCCCTCGTTAAATGAACTCGGGAACACAGCGTAAAACCGATACTTCTCATCATTAAAGCCTTTCTCACCCTAAACTAATCGTCATACCCAACTCACCATCACTCTCTCTATGTTCCGGTGTGCCCTCAAAGGATCCGACCACCACCTCCGATTGTATTTGACTCACAGCTGTTACATCGGTCATCGGTTTCGCATCATCGCTCAGCCACCAGCAATTTTGTGCAACATCCCACAACCAGCAAGGAAGACAACAGGTGTCAGAGGTCCTAGCGGGGTGTTGGGGTCGATTCGGCATCATCGTGTTTTGTTCGGTGATCGTTTGACATCTAAGGTACTTCTGAATCCCACATAAATCCAATTTATGGTGTTATTGTCGATCGTTTCGTCATAATGAGGCTTCTGTATTTCCTTTTCTTTTGGTTCTTGATAACGGTTTGTCAGGCCGTCTCAAATTCCCAACTTAGATTAATTTTGTAGTAGTGGAAGCTAGGGTTATCGAACGTAGGAAATATGTGGAAATTGACTAATTGATTAACTACTTTCAACTAACTTAACTAAAATTACCAATTATCCTAAAATTACACTAATTTTCCTCTTGGCTGTTTTGATTGAGTTGAAGTGGAATAACTAAGAAATTAACTAACTTGGAAACTAATAAGATAATTAAACTATAGAATTGATTAAACTATCGAATGTGAGAAAGATAACTACTTTTGGATCCTGATTGGCTACCGATCTAGGCAAAACCTAATCAACTATTGATAGCACATAGACATACTCCCCAATTGCCTAATTGACCTAACAACCTAGGTTCCTAATGGGCTGATTAGTTCCTGCCGCAAGAAAGTGCTAGATCATGTCAGGAGACCACTAAAACCCTAGTTTACTAGTTAGGTTAAACAAATTTAGCATGCGGGTGCTCAACGGTTGCAAGGATTCCGGAACAACCAATAGTTAACAGTTAGGAATAGAACGATTTCGCACAATCAATCACCAAAAGCAGTTATATATGATTAGCCGGACATAGCTAATAACACAAACATGATTATAACTAAAAATTGCATAAATAAACTGTACCGAATGATTATAATCTTCAAAACAATGGTGGAAATTCGAACCCTAAGAGCCTCTGATCGTCCAAGAAGGAGAAGATTATTCAAATAAAACTTAACAAACAAGTTTAAATAGTAAACCCTAATTTTCTTCTGTCGACGAATTACGGGCGTACCGCCCCAAAATCTGGAATTCTGGGCGTACCGCCCGAGTTTGTAACTTCGGCTGGCTTTCTACAATTCAGGGCGGACCGCCTTGATTTCTGCTATCCTGGGCGTACCGCCCCGATTTAAATCTCAGGAACTTTTCTTCAATTTCTTCTAAGTCTTCACTCATTCCCGATCATCTCTCGATCACTGTACCGATCAGCTTCATATCTTCATAAAAGCCCATATTTCCCGTGGTTAGCCCCTGGTACCTCAGAACACAAAAACCGTGTAAATGCAATGTAATCCAACCGTTATTATAAATAAAAATGCCGAATTAATAACAATAACGACGACACATTGGACTAGCATCAGTTCTTCAATGGCGTCGGGTGTTTAGGGTTTATATGGGGAAGAAGGTACACGGCCGTTACTTGATATATAATTTATGCGGCGGAATAAAAACAACATGTTGGGTCGCCCGGGTGGTTGGGTACTTGACTGTAGAATTGCAGGTCGCGAGTTCTAGACCTGTTACCCACCTTTTTCTTTTAATTTTTCCATATTCCAGGCTTTCCTTCAAACTGTTAAGAACAAAAGCTATGGAAACCGAATTTGAACCACAACTAGCCCTTGTCCTAGTAGTTAGAGTCTATGTTATGAACAAGAGGTCATGGGTTCGATCCCAATGACCTTCATATCCTTTTAAATATTCTTTCAGTGCAGGTTTTTACTACCCATTCCCCCATATTCAGTCCTTGATCCATCCCGAACGTGCTCAAAGCCTCGTAATCGTCAAATATGTCATTTTTTATAACTAAGCCTCGTATCATGGATTTTCTCAAGAATAAGTTTAATGTGTTAATCTATTTACTCGCTCGTTAAAGTTATTTTCAAACTTGTCATACGTATCTATGTTCGTGAATATATGTGTATATATTGTTTTGACCCAACAGTTAATTGGAATTTTCACTCGTTTTGGTGAATTAACTTATCGATGTTTTCTATCACCTCGAGTAAGGTATAAATATGTATATATTCGATTGTGCAAAATATTTAAATAATTTATATATTTTACAGTGTGTATTTTTGGGGGTTACCGACGTACAACAAAACGATTGTTTTTTTTATTAATTGAACACGATTGAAAGAAACAATGTCGGCGGTTGATTTGGGTTGGCCGTCATTATCACTTGTCGTTTTGGAAAATAACACGCACTTCAAGTTAATGGCATAATTGTCAAACACAGTCGTCTAGGTTGTGTCGCCAGTAATTTTAGACACGCACTTACAATTACATGCTCGCTAGGTGATCGATGGATTCACAAAACCTGGATGCTTGGATATTTTTGTTGTGCACCCTAAGGTGAGTTACACAACCTTTTATGTTACGTCCGGGTTTGGACGATAACATACGCAAACACGTTACACCCGGGTTAAGGTGATAACACGACAACTATTATGTATGATTAAAGTAGAAATCCAATATATATCACATATTCACATAAAATGCTTTATCTTTCAAGTCCTTACTTTATCGAACCATTAATAGCAAATAGCGAGGGGATATTGGGTAGTACTACTAGGGTCTGACAAACCCCACTCAGCGGGCACGAGATGCACCACCCGACTGGCGGTCGGACTGAGGACAATGTCAGCCTAAACTAACCGTGATCGAGTAGACGTAGGGAAGGCAAAAACACGTAAGGATTAATTCCTATACTTTATCAGTCAGCTTCGGTTGCGAACGTTTTAGTGACATGAACTTAGGCTAGCTACCTACAATATGGATTGTACTTGTAATATACATAACTGAACTACGAATAAAACTGTTGTATTCGTATTGCATGTATACTAGTTGCAGATTTGTACTCATGTGAACTCACCAACCTTAGGTTGACACTTTCTCTTTAAACATGTTTATCTCAGGTCGCAGGTGTTCGAGTATCACGAGTATGCATGCATGAGCCTTTAAAACCCTGTTATGGTTTTCTATACAAGTTACGTTATTTCGAATGATAATGTTTTATGTAAATACTAAATCTTTTGTTTATGCTTCTGCATTTGTAAAACTCTGAATTTATATTAATTTTTTTAATATAATGAAAACCTTTTGATATTTAATGGTTGTTTGGTGTAACTAATGGACTGGGATCCTGGTTTACTCACACCCCACACGGTAAAACTCCGTTAGTGGAAATTGGGGGTGTGACAATATTTACTCAAACTCAATGCGATTCTATGTTGTTAGGTATAATTGCTACTATGTGAACTTGTGTGATATATTGTTGTGTTGTTGCCTCTACCTCATGTGTAACATTAACTGTAAAAAGCCCAGGTACCATAATAGATCTATTGGTGTGACGAACCACCTGACTTGACCTGTAATTGGCGTCGGGTGATAAGATCATAATTGTCAGGGTTGGTTTACGCTATATTGTTCTCTATCTCGTAACTTGTTTATTATACTTGTTATTATCACTTAACTCTGTAGATTGCATGATTTTTCACTTATCTATGGGTCAAAACCTATGTTTACTCACCAACTACTTTGTAGTTGATTCTATGTTTTATACATGTTGTAGGAAGCATTATTTGATGTGAAGAACTTGGTGTGGACACGTAGGATTCTTATGGACTTAGTTGAGACCTCATTAAAGAATTATTGTATTGTAGTTATTTATATGTTTGGATTATGTGTTGTACTTTATTTTGTTATTAATGAAATGGGTTTGATTAAGATATATCGTAACTTTATTATTAGTGTTGTGAGCATCTGGACAATACTCGGGTCCCGACATATCCCGTCGTCGGTTGGGGGTTGCATTTGTGGGCCTGGGGTTCCATTGGGCATTTTAGGTTTGAGGGGTTGGATATGGGGAAATCGATTGGGCTAATTGGGTAGGAAAAGGGCTAGGGCTGGCGTAGGCGTCCAGTATGCATGTTGGGGGTAGTGGTTTGGGGGTAAGTGTTTGGGTTGTGGGTGTAGCGTCCACCTCTACCTCCGGAACTTCTACCACAACGATTTGATTGTCGGTGATGACCGCGACCACAGTAAGAGTTATACGGTTTTCAAATTGGTCAGAGGGTCAAAGTTCGTAATTGTTTAAGTAGGTTTGGGTTTGTGAATTGGGCCAGTGGCACGAGTGGGGTTATTATATTGATTTTGGCTAGGAGGTGTGTTAGATGAACTAGGGTGAGAGGCAAGTAACACGGTTTGGTTAGGGTTTGTATGGTCGGTGATGCGTTTCAATTCCAACAGGATCATGTCGCGAGCCTCATCCTTCTTAGGGGATCCTTGATCGATGATAATATCCACCGTATCATATTCGAGTGGTAGACCCCGAATGAGTTGCAAAACCTTGCGATCTTCATCAACCTCCTACCAATATCGGTAATTTGTTCTTCCAAGTCATGAATTTTCTGAAAATACGTATCCATAGAGGAGCATGAAGCAAGAGTGGGAGTCAAAAACTCTTGTTCAAGAGTGGCGGCTCATAAGCCCTTATTTTTCATGAAGATTTCTTGAATCTTTACCCAAGCTTTCCATTCGGTTGTCAGTTTTCTGTACACTGACAAGTAGTTCTTCTGAGACGGTCTCGTATATCCATTATAGTACAATGGCATCAGCTTCTACCAAATAGCAAAGATCAAATCGGTATCGGTAGGTGGTGTGATACCATCGATGTGGTTCACCAACTTGTATGCTTTCACATGAATAGTGAATAACTTTACCCGCGTAGAATAAGTAACTTTCACACCATCGAGGACCTTCACACGTAGTTGGATGTTAGTAATCGAATACGCATGAGTTAACTTGGCCGTAGTCGCGTTAAGGAGAGCTTCAGCCATCAAAACAGATGAAGAAGAGGGGTTACAATGGGCGAAGGAAGTTTGTATGAGGGTGACAGTGTGACGGAAGATTTTGTCACACCCCAACCGATGACAGAATATATCGGGACGCGATGTTTATTAGACAACACTAATTAAATGTTGCAATATTCTTAATCAACCCATTTCATAGCAATCGAATATTACATACTAATCCAAATACAAAACATCAATGGATAACAGAAAAACTCCTTTAATTTAGGTCTCACTAAGTCCACATGCATCCTAAGGTGTTATAAACAAGATCATCGACATTAAACAGCAAAGCCTGCAACATGTACAACATACGAGACAACTACAAGTAGTTGGTGAGTAATCATATATTTATATATGATCATAGCTTAAAACATGCGATTCAATGATGTCTAATGAGCATAAGGATAGTAAAAAAAATATTGAACTAAAGCACATGGGGGTCGACGTAACTCAAGCCTTCGTCATTTAGGCTTTCAATCACCCGCCGTCAATACCAGGCAGGCTAGGTGGGTTGCCAAACCAATGGATCCATTATTGTAACCCGACTCAGTTGAGTTAATGAGATACGTCTATGAAGATGAACATGAATATGAACATGATCCACAAACAAAGAACAATAAACACAACCAAATCCAAATGATCCATACAAGTTTACATACAAGAGCACATAGAACAAACACAAAATTCCCATGTGGTTTTAGAAATATATATATCAAGAACATGAGTTTAATACGCTACGTGTTGCACCCCAAAACTTAAAAGTAAAAAGGGGCTATGATACTCAACTGGTATAGAGACACAAATGAAAGAACGACACCACGAACAAGAGGCGGCTAAACCCCGAGGATGACCTTGACGACTAAACGAGATAGCGAAATAAATAAATAAATAAATTCCGTGACTCGAGATGACACGACGGACATGAGCGACTCGACTACTCATTGGTGATTTATTCAAGTGATAACGTACATATTTAATTAACTAAAGGTCCAATCCTAAAACAAAAATCATACGTCCGCAATTAATAATTAACACAACTATTTATTAATATTTATGACATCTCAAGTATATATATAGTTTCATGGATTCACATAGGGTCAATATAATGATAATTAATTATTCTAAACCTAATAATTAACACAAACATATCATTCATACAAGATCTAAACATGAATCATCCTAATATAAATTTATTTTTTATAAAAACTTATTGATTTTCAATATTAACCCTAATTTGACTATTTCCAAGCAAGGGGAGGGATGAAGGAAAAACCAAAGAAAAGTGAAAAAACCAAAAAACCAAACATTTTTTCTCTATAACTTCTTCATATATTGATAATTTTTAAAAATAATTTCACCAAAAAGTCTATAATTTTATTAGCTTTATTTCTGGAAAAAATAAAAAGAAAAAAAAGTTTAGTGATTTTTGTATTGTTGCATCATGCATTAATACTAATAGTATTGCTGCATGATGCATTAGTGTTGCATAATGCAATATTAAATTTAAAGCTAAAATTCGAATTTTATTTTATTTTTTAAAAAAACTCAAAAATGTTTTTAAACTTTTTTCTTTTCCAGTATACTTAAAATCATTAAAAAAACATATAAAAAAAATAAAAAAAACTTTTTTTTATTTTTATTTTTTGCATATTGTTTGGTTTTGCTTGGAACCTAACCCTTCCAAGCAAATTAATCATCCAAGATCCAATATTTTCCATGTAAATTATCCCAAAACAAATTTGTTTATGACTAATCATGCTTGATCATCCTAGATCTATGTGACCCAGGTTCTAATCCATGGGGAGGCAGTTTTACCCCATATGGTCCCAGGAGGGGGTTTTTGCCAGGAGAAAGCTTCAGGAGGGGGTGTCTTGGTTCTCACGGAGGTCCGAGTAATCGACCTTGGACATAGCCCCGTAAGGGTAGGTTTACACGTGAGACCAAGGTCGCTTGATCGACGCCGTTCCAAAATATATATATATATATATATATATATATATATATATATATATATATATAGGTTTAGGGTAAAATACATCAAGCAAAAACGCTACATCCATTGCGGATTGATCTGGGGCGTCCATCAAGATCATCCAACAACCATGATCTATGGTGTTTCCGCCTATGGTGTTTTTTTCCCCCACCGAAAACGCCATAGGCAAAAACACCATAGATCTTGGCTGTTGGATGATGTTGATGGACGCCCCAGATCAGTCCGCAATGGATGTAGGCTTTTTATGTGATGTAGCCTAACTCTCCTCTCTCTCTATATATATATATATATATATATATATATATATATATATATATATATATATATATATTTACTTTTCCCATAAAATTCATCAAATTTGCATCTTTCATAATTAAAACCTTAGATCGATACTAAGATCCCAGTTTCTCAATGTCAAACCTTAGATCTATAGCCAAGATATCATCTTTATGAATATCCCAGCATCAAAGTTCATCCAAAGTTAAGATCCATCATCAAAACTCATAAAAATCGATAAAAATCCAATCTTTCATCAAAAACTCACAAGATCTATCAAATAGGAACATGTATGGCCAAGATCTAGTCTAAAACCCAAATAAAAATATGATCTTGATCAAATAGAATCAAAGAACAAGCAAGACGAAACTTACAAAACCAAAAAGGAGGAAGAATGGTGATGGTCGATCCTTGAATCTTCTAAATTTTTGCTCCAAAACCAAGATTTTGATGAGTTTAGATAAAGATCAGATGTATACAGCCGTTTTGGGTGTTTTAGGGTTGAAGAAATGGGGCTAAAAGAGATTAAGATGAATTTATACCAAGAAAATTAGGTTTTTAGTCGTCACACATGTGATGCGGATCGCGAAGGCTGGCCAAAAGAACCCTTATGGTCTGCATCGCGCCTAGGCAGGGGCTCCCTTGGTCGGTTCTTTCGTTTGTACGACCGTTTCTTCGCTTTTTGCCGTTTTCGAGTCCCATTTTCACCCAATTTACCCAAATCACCATCCATCAAATGAATATAAATATGCCACGTAACTCATAGAAATGCACACATAGTGTCAAATAACGCGTTTTTAGTCGGTTATGTCGTACATATCACTTTTAGGCTAATCACCAACGTTTTGTGACTCGACCTAGTGGGTGATGACTCGTGAAATGTTTTGTGGTTATTAGACTCATGAAAATACTAATTTTGACATACGATACTCAAAAAAGAGATTTCCCGGTAAACGAAGAATCACGTATCAAAATCCCGTAAAAAATTTAAATCGCTTTATTTTCGATTCGAGGAATCCAATGGATCCAAAAGTTTTTAATTTGAAAAATGATTATGAATCCTTTAAAAACATTATATTGAGGTATAATACTCGTAACTTCTCCCAGGTACTTATTATTTGGTAAATTGAGAAAACGCGAAATTTCAAAATGGATCGGGTTTCACAACCGGATAAATGCAAATGTTACAAATTTCGGTGGAGTTGGTGGTGAAGCCAGAATGGCCGACGGCTGCTAGGAGGATATGGGGAGGAATCGTAAAAAAAAAATTAAGGTTTAGTTATTTGGTTGTGATACCATTTTCGTAAATATGATTTTCTCATTATGAACAAAGATTACATTCCCTATGGATAATCACAATATCTAATATTATCTACAAGATATGAATTCAGCCCCTATACAATAAACATAATAACATATAACTATAATATCTAATATTGTTTACATCTACCCGTACCTTTTTCTTCATTATCTTCTAATATAGGTTCATTGTGATATTATGATAGGGGACAGTCCCTAATGGACGAGTCTACTGAGCCTACATCAGCCCAAAGGCCAAAACGCCTAGTAAAGAGACCCAAGAAATTAGAGGACTAAGTAAAACTTCCATGATTAACCCATCAATCCCACCTTTCATGTTTTCTAGTTAATTCCCTGCAAGTGAGCTGCATGATTTCAATGTTTACTAGTTAGTAGTTCTGTAACACCATGGAAAGCCCGCTGATCAGAAGCTGGTTTAGTGGGCTGGACTCGGTGGGTCTAGTTAAGCCCATTAAGAAAATTTTGGCCCAAGATTTGTCCAATTCATAAAGCGGAAGTGAAGATAAGTTATTAGAAGTGTTCTAACCAATTTTGTTAAATTTGGGACATTGCGGGATGATAAAACTCGAATTTTGATTGAAACGGAAAGAGACGTTGTTTAACCGGATAACGTATCAGATAACCGAATGTTATCATAAGTGCTTTGAGTTGAGAAGTTATGGTGATTGAAATAGACATTAATATTCTCTAGAAAGACTATTCAAAAGATTACCCGCGAAGTGCGCGTGCGGAAACGATAAATGTTGCTTTCCTGTCATGAAATATCGTACTCCAAAGGGGATTGGGGAAACTGCTATTCTAGCACGAAAGTGTGGTGGGAAATTACTAGCTGAGTTGTCAATGCAATTGGATTATGTTTTTAAAAAGATTCAAACTTCCACTGCTCCTAAATAGCTAATCATCCAGATTCAAATGCCTCCTGTCAGCTTGGTGTCTCGATTGAAATCATTCACTAGGTGGTATTTTGATGTAGCGATTATGCTATCGTACAAAGAGAAAATTTGGAGGAAATTAAAATTCTTGATCCAGTGGAGTTGCTATAATTCCCTTTTAAAGATTTGCAGAAGATGATAGTGAGTCTTGTTTTGATAAGAAAAATCAAACAAAATAGAGAAGTGAGATCATCAATCGCATAACCGTATTATTGGCCATTACCGGCTTATAACGACTAAAATTAGTAACTAACAAGGTGTTAGTTACAATTTACAACTTTAGTCCTTGGACTATTGCATGACTTACAATCCAGAACTAACTAAACATTTACAATTACGACCCTCAAGTATACAACTAATATTACACATCATATCAATACTCCTCCCTTTGAAAAGCATTCTTGTCCTCAAGAATCATAATGAAATGTAGGGAATCTCAACTGTAATTCTTCGGCATCCTCCCAGGTGGCATCGAAAATTGGCAAATCTTTCCACAGAACCAACCATTTCACACCCATCCGATTTCTTTTCTTGTATATTTTAGAGTCCAAAACCTTCAAAGGCTGCAGCTTGAATCTGGGTTCAACAGGTAGTGGAATAACATCAGCTGGAAGAGGAGGTCCTGCAGCTTGCTTCAATAGGGAAACATGAAAGGTGGGATGAATTTGAGCATTCCCAGGTAAATCCAACCGATATGCTGCTGATCCATACTTCTCCACAATCATAAAAGGCCCATAATATTTAGGTACTAACTTGGAAAACTTATGCTGCCTTAATGAAGTTTCCACATAAGGGTGCAGTTTAACATAGACCTAAGCACCCACCGGAAAATTTCGTTCAGACCTGTGCTTATCAGCCATTTGCTTCATCCTATTCCTCACTACAGTCGGAGAATTTTTCAAAACATGAATCATGTCTTCCCTATCAGTAAAAAATTGATCAGCAGCTTCCACTCTGACATCTCTCGGAACATATGGAGTAAAAATAGGAGGAGGATATCCGTATAAGACCTGGAAGGGAGACATATTTATAGAAGTGTGGAAGGAAGTGTTGTACCACCAGGATGCTAAAGATAACCAATTCTGCCACTTATGAGGGGTGTGCTTAACCATACACCGTAAGTAAGCCTCCAAACATCTGTTAACAACTTATGTTTGCCCGTCGGTTTGTGGATGGTATGCAGTAGACAGGGCCAAGGAAACACCATTCAATTCAGTGAAATGTCTCCAGAAAGCACTGATAAAAATAGGGTCCCTATCAAAGATAATGGTCTCAGGCCAACCATGATGTAAAAAGACATTATCCAAAAACAATTGGGCTATTTGGGCTGCAGTATAGGGATGGGACACATGCATGAAGTAAGCATATTTAGTGAGCCTGTCTACCACTACAAAAATGGTATCTTTACCATTAGATTTTGGTAAACCTCCAATGAAGTCCATAGAGATATCAGTGAAGATATGAGAGGGAACAGGTAAGGGCTGCAACAACCCTGGTGAGGCAACAGTTTCATATTTGGCCTTTTGACAAACCAAGCAATGCCTCACAAAAGTTCTGACATGTTTAGAAAGGCCTTTCCAAGTAAATAAACTTCTAATCCTGTGAATTGTAGCTGATACACCAGAATGGCCCCCTTGAGGTGTAGAATGGCATAAGGTAATAATTTCCTTATGTAAAGCAGGAACATTACCAACAGCAATCTTGTTATTCTTGAACAATGTAGCATTAGCAAAATGGTATTTAGGTACTGACCCACCAGCCTTCAACTGCTCCAGTACTTTTGACGACCTTTCATCATTTGCCCAAGACTCTTGAACTTTGGTAAACAGTGTAGAATCCAAAGTTGACATAGTAATAGCCAACAAGGTAGATGCTTGGATCCTTGATAAAGCATCAGCTGCTACATTTTCACTCCCCTGCTTGTAGACTATCTAAAAATCATAGGACATTAATTTTGATAACCATACATGTTGCAAAGGTGTAGATATCTTCTGTTCTAACAAATGTTTCAAGCTCTTCTGATTTGTTTTGATAATAAAATGCCTTACCGAAAAATAATGATGCCAATATTTGACTGCAAATATGATAGCCATCAACTCTTTCTCATAAACAGAGAGAGATTGTTGCCTAGAAGATAATCCCTTACTAATAAATGCAATAGGATGATGGTCCTGCATTAAGACAGCACCAATTCCTTTTGAGGAGGCATCTGTTTCCAAAATGAAAACTTTACTGAAGTCAGGCAGGGCCAAAACTGGAGGAGAACTTAAGGCTTCCTGTAAGCTAAGGAAAGCATCAGTAGCCTTCTCAGACCATACAAATGCATATTTCTTCAACAAATCATTTAGAGGTCTAGCCATCAATCCAAAATTCTTGATGAATCTTCTGTAATACCCTGCTAAACCCAGGAAAGCCCTCAATTCCTTCATACTTGTAGGTACAAGCCAATCTCTAATTGCTTGAATCTTGTTAGGATCTGTTGCGACCCCTTCACCAGAGATGATATGCCCCAAGTATTCAACTAAAGGCCCAGCAAAACTGCACTTGGATTGCTTGGCAAATAAGGAGTTAGCCCTTAGCACCACCAAAACTTCCCTTAAATGTTTCAAGTGTTGCTCCATAGAATGACTGTATACTAGTATGTCATCAAAGAATACTAATACAAATTTCCTTAAGAAATCTTTATAAGTTGTATTCATCAAGGATTGGAAAGTGGCTGGGGCATTAGTGAGCCCAAATGGCATGACCATAAATTCATAATGGCCCTGATGTGTTCTAAAAGCTGTCTTGAACACATCATTTGCATTCATTCTAATCTGGTGGTAGCCTGACCTCAGATCCAATTTAGAGAACACACAAGCACCCACCAATTCATCTAAAAGTTCTTCAATTAAGGGAATAGGGTAGCTATTTTAAATTGTTGCATCATTCAACCTTCTGTAATCAATGCAAAGCCTCCAGGTTCCATCTTTCTTTTTCACTAGAACCAATGGTGCAGCAAAGGGACTAGAACTGTGCCTGATTACACCAGTATCCAACATCTTCTGAACTGACTTCTCAATGATATCTTTCTAAAAAGATTGATATCTATAAGGCTTTTGGCTTATAACCATAGATTCATCTTGGAGTTGAATCTTATGATCACAAGTTCTAACTGGAGGTAATCCAACAGGGACTTGGAATACATCAGAGAATTCTTCCAGCAATTGAGTTAAAGCTCCATTCTCTAGACCTTTATCCACCTTGGCAGTATGATTGAACTGTTCCACATTCTGATCCAACTTCATAGACAGCAAGTGAGCTTCTGTAAATTGATTATGTTTTCCCAACAACTGAGTCATCTTCTCCATAGATCATACAGAAACTTGATTAGAATCACTGCCCTTCAGTAAGTGTACCTTGTCTCCCACTTGGAATTGCATAGTCAAATTCTTAAAATTCCACACTATATCATTCAATGTAAACAGCCACTGTACCCCTAAAACCATATCATAATTTTCCAACTGTAATGCCCAAACATCAACAGTGAACCACAACCCTTGCATACACCACTGAAATACTTTGCAAATCTTAGCACAATCCAATTTATCTCCATTAGCAACACTAACCTTCATATTAGTTACTTCTTGTAAGGGGCAGCCTAATTTTTGTGCTAACTTCTCATTAATGAAGTTATGAGTGGAGCCTGAGTCAATTAAGATATGTAGCTATCTTGTTCCAATTGTACCCAACACCTTCATAGTAGAAAATGATGGTATGCCCATGATAGCATGAATGGAAATTTGTGGTTCATCATGTTCTATCTCTCTCCCTTCCGTATCTTCCTCCTCACATCAATTATTTCTAATGTAAAAAATTGCTTATTTGGACATTTGTGAGTCTGTGTGAACTTCTCATTACACCAGAAACACTCACCCTTAGATCTTTTTTCTTCAATCTCCTTACTAGTTAACTTCTTATCTGGGTTCAATTTTTTATTAGCGGGAGGTGTTGGTAATAAGGGTAATTTTGCTGCATTACTAGGCGATCTAAATGTAGCCAAAGGAGTAGGGTTCTTCACATTTGCAGGAGTATAGGTATTAAAGGGATTATACCTATTTGCATGTGATGGTTTAACTCCCAAAGTAACATTGGCAGAATCTTGCATTCTTGCAAATGCTTGTTTGAGAGTCTTAGGTTGAAACATTCTTACTGGGCAACCAATTTCTGGTTTCAATCCTTTCAAGAAAATACTAACAGCATATTCCTCAGAGATAGTAACCTTTAATAGGCATTCATCAAACAGTTGGTAAAATTCTTCTAAAGTACCTGTTTGCGCAATTGAAGTTAGAACCCCCATTGCATCTTCAAACATTGTTGTTGAGAATCTGGCTGTAATGGCACTGGCATACTCTTTCCAATCAACATTGGCAACTGGGACATTCTTCAATTTCATGATATTGTGGTGCCACTTCAAAGCTTTTCCATCCAGGTGAACCACTGCATACCTCACCTTGAAATTCGCCGGTGTATCATCTATACTGAAGAAATGGTCACATTTACAGACCCAATCCTCCACATCTTCTCCAGAAAAACGAGGGAATTCAACTTTTACCAATCTTGGCATTCGATCTGTCTTTGCCTGAATCACCCTTGTCGAAGTACCTTCATCTTCTTCTGAATCCGACGATGACTTCTTGAGTAGCAGGTCCAAGGTCTTCTGAATTGCTTCGATATTCTGTGCCATCAACTGAGTTTGATGAGCAGATGTTTGAGCTGCGCGATCCAATCGCAGTAGGGTTTGCTCATGCTCTTGTAGTGTTGCTTCAATTTGGTTGGTTCCGTTGACATTTGTACGCGTCATCTTCGGTTGCTCGGCCGTGAAATTCGTCGGAATTGGTGGTCAGAATTGGTGGTGGTAAGAGGTCGGAGGTCGACGCTCTGATACCAATGATAAGAATCAGAAATCAAACAGAATAGAGAAGTGAGATCATCAATCGCATAACCGTATTATTGGCCGTTACCGGCTTATAACGACTGAGATTAGTAACTAACAAGGTGTTAGTTACAATTTACAACTTTAGTCCTTGGACTATTGTTTGACTTACAATCCAGAACTAACTAAACATTTACAATTACGACCCTCAAGTATACAACTATTACACATCATATCATGTTTGCTGTGCTACAGGATGGGGAAATTTTGTAAAAAGATATCAGCAAGTTGTGTCTCTATGATTTTGATTACTAAAGAAAGAGATGATCGAAAGAGAATATGGAGCTACACTATTCTAAACAGTCTCATGCAACAACCTAGGGGGAGATTGTAGAGTCCAAAATTAGTTTGTTACATAGATTGTCTTTGTATTTGATTATGTTTTGTAAATGTGCGAAATATACTAAGACATATCGCACATCGAGTTGCAAAATATTTGTTAGTTTTAGGTGCGCAATGTCCTTGACATTTCGCACCCGATGAGCTATATAATTGAACTGTCATATTCTGTTCAAGGCTGATCGTTTTGTTAGGTTGAGAGAGAATTTACTTCGTGTAGGTGCGAGTAGGTATTGTTTCAAGTTGAAATCTCGATCTAGTGCAATACATTAAAGCAATTCAATTATTCTCATTGTTTATCACTGTTATAATCCATGTTCTTCAATAGCTCCGGTGTATTGATTTTCATGTCCAATTAAATCGTTATCGTTCGATTATGGACCTACATTATTTATCCAATACATAATTCACAATTAATTACGATAATAATTAATTCACCTGATTACTAAATTTCACAAAATCCTTAGGGATCAAGTTAGGTTTTATTAAATAAATAGATAACTATTTATTTAAATCAAAATAACTCTTCAAACCAAACAATTAATTAATTAACGTATAATTTAATTCTTGATATCTCTAATTGTTTATCAAATAAATATTTCGTCACTAATTATTTCACGAATAATTAACCAACCTCGTTTGTCATGCTTCATGTTAAAACATTTAAACCGTTACACGTTTTTTATTAGTTGTAGTAGGTGTAACTCTTTAATCGTATCTGATAGTTATATCCAATAATATCGTTAATCGGGCATTCATATTCAACATATTTTATTTATCTTTGTCTACTTTGTTTGAAAATTGATCGTAACATGTTTCTAAAATACGTTATGAAATCACAAACTTCTTTCACCTTATTCGACTATGAAACTATGCTCTGATGCAAATCAGTCAATATTTTAATTTTAATTTTTCAACCCTCGTAGTGTTGTTTGAAGCACTATCAAAAGACTTGAAAGTATTTTGTTTTCCAATTTAAAAGTTTTTATTACGTACTCTCACATATTCTCTCGTGTGCGAATATCCAAACAATTCAAACGTAACCGTATGTTTCAACTTTACCATGATGAGGGACCTATCTAATGAGCGGTAACCCAAACGTATGCTTCCTGTAAATTGTGAGGAGCTAAACAAACATCGATAGTTAAGTTTACATCAGTTTGTAAGTTTTCAAAAAGTGTACTTTTTTGCAACGTTCCATCGTTTTAAACAATCACGTCTAAGAGTATGCGACTTACTTGAGCATAGCAAGGTTAAACAGTATCTCGAATCAAACTTGTTAAGCAAGGGTTGTCGAAGTGATCAAATGGTAAAGCTTCTTGAATCACAAACTTCGTCATTTGATCACGAACCATACTTAAGTCGATATTAAATGTCCCCATGACTCCCCATTTGTGCTTGATCGAGAGTGTCACACCCCAACCAACGGCGGAATATGTTGGGGCATGAGGATTGTTCAGATGCTCATGACAACTAATATAGTTACCAAATTTAAACATGCCACTCATTAAATAATAATCAAGTCTTACATAATAATATCCAAACAATAATAAATAGATAAACTGTTTTTAAGGTCTTATTATAGTTCCATAGCATGTCCTATGCGTCCACAAATAATCATTAGCTATGTGCCTATGTCCTGCAACATGTACAACATAATAAAGTCAACTACTAGAGTTGGTGAGTAAACATAGGTTTAATATAGAATGAAAGTGTAAACAATGCGATCTAACGTTACGTGGAAATACACAAGTATGAAAGAACATGTAATGAAATAAAGCAAGTACACCAATCCTGACAGTTAAGTTACCAATCACTCGACGCCAAAACCGGTCAAGTCAAGTGGGACGTCACCCCAATAGATCTATTATTGGAACCTAGGATTTTTACAGTTAATGTTACGCGAATGATCATGAAACATAATGAAAGAACAACATGCAATATGACATACAGTTCACATACAAGCAAAACACACAATAACGAACAAGAATCGCATTTGAGTTAAATGAACAATATATATAGTATGAAAGTTCGATAAGTGTACATGTTACACCCCAAAACATAAAACAAAAATGGGGCTATGAATACTTATCTGGTAAGCTAATCAGGTGGCAAATAGCACGAACGCACGAGAGAACTAAACTCGACGATTACCTAATGATTCAAAGACCCGAACAATTATAAAATGCAAGACGACCAAACCATAATTAAAATGATTAATTAGGGAAAATATTAATTACTAAAACTTCATGACAAAACTGGAAATTAGACATCTTTATCAAAATTACACTTTCTACCCTTAAGTTTCAATATATACATAAATGGCCCAAAGTGGTAATATTTTTTGATGATCATATTTTAACCCATTAAAACCTTACTAAATGTTTATTGAAAGTCCATAAGTGTGTTGGTGTGTTCAAACCATTATGAAAACATTAGATTAGCAAATTACGTGATAAAAGCTTATTTTTAACGGGTCAAAACGCATAATACCTATGTTTATGATCAAAATTCAGTTTTAATGATTTGGAAGCATCATAATACACTTATGGAACTTATTAGAACATGTAAGAAGCATTGTAAGTGAGTAATTGCAATTATAATGCATTTTTCTCCAATCTTATCGCTTATGAGAAGTTTGACTTTTAATATAATTAAGTTTTTATCAAAACCAGCAATGAGGTATTAAATTACATATGAAAACAAGAAAATTCTATGAAGAAACTTACGTGTGAAAGTCGAAGGAGGTTGGTCAATTCGGAAAGTCAAATTGTTAGACATTTGACTTTTGAAAACTTGATCGAGGAGGCTTAGCACGAAATTGAAGGTTGCAGAAGGTTGTGTGAGGTTTATTATGATCATAAAAACTGATATTTATAGAGTGAAGGGTCGAATTAGGGCTTTATGAGCATAATGGCAAGTCTTGGAGAGAAAGTCAAGATTTTTAAAGATGGAAACGAACCAATGGATAATTAAATTCGTGTTAATTATGGATTTGGCTTGGGTAATAAGTTAGAGGACATTAAGACGGAACCACGGGCGAAAACGGAGCCTAAAACCGGTTTGAAACAAGAAAGTTATGGCCAATAGAAGATCAGCTCGAAATTGAATTCGCGATCAGGTATTCAGGTGAATAGGAAAGCATTAATACTGAGCGAGCCGGATAAAACCACCAAAGTATCGCTGGCCCAGTGGTCAAGTCGCTAAAATTTTAAAAGCAAGGGGCGCTGGTTCGAATCCAGCAGGCAACAATAGTTGTATTCTTTTTTTTTCTTCTTTTTGCTCGTATGCATACGTTACTTATCGGATTTGGCCCAAATTTGAAACACAACTATACTAGACCCATAAGAACATGCTGAAATAAAAAAAAATGATTTTGAACTTTTACGAGTTTCTAGATTCGCGACCGAAAACGCATAAATATCACGAATCAATAATTTTCTCGTTTTAACTCGAAATGTCCCCAAATTTTGCGGTCACCCATAATAATCATATAAAAACATCATGTAACATGAAAAATATGGTTTTCGAGATTCACGGGCCATCCGGTTAATACCAAAGTTGCGCGAAAACCGAAAATCATTTTATTTGCGTTTTACGCGTATTGTTTATCTAAAAATCAAACGATTAATTCCGTTAACTTGGAAAATGATCGTGAGCATTTAAATTCATCGTTTGAACTTGTAAGCTAATAAATGTATGAACTTCCTTTGTTTATCGATAAATGAATCCCGAACGCGCGTTTAATTGCGAAATAAATTTATTTATTTGTTTGAAAACAATCCTAATTATTTGAACCATCTTAATAATGTAAAATTATTTTTGGATTATGAAAAACGGAGCCAAAAGTTTAATCCCATGTTTGAAAAGTTTTGATGGACTTCCAATCTGGACGGTGAGCTTGAAACGGGTCGGGTTTTGCTAACGGGTAGGAGACAGATGTTACATAGAGCCAGGTTTCTTTTCTTCTCTTTACAAGATTGGTTCATATGTTTTCTCAAAATGCAGGTTGTGCCCGCCTCAAGAAGTAGACACAAGCGTGGAAACATATTTTTTTTATCACCGTTCGACATTTCACATAAGTCAAAATTGTACCAAACTTTCCGGATTCTAGTTTTTTTCATTATCCTCACAATAACATTGCTTGAGGATGCACGACGTTAATGGATGCTTGAGATTGAACACTTTATTTTGCCATAATGTTTGTTCAAGAGCGTAAACAGGAGTGTTTTTGCATTTTTAGAGTGCTTTTTAATGTTGTAATCATCCCGCGCAGGGATAACGCAGGCACATGCCACGTGGATAATGCGAGTACATAAAACAGTCGAATTGCTATAATGCTAGTGAGAAAACAAGAAAAACTGTGTAACGACTCAAACACTATAGTAGCAATGCTAAATACAAAACAGGAAGGAAAAAAATGACAAAATAGCAAATAGTGACACTCTTCATACTATTCATCAAAGTTTTCATTTATTTATAGGGTTATTTAAGGACTACTAGGGGCCAAACCCAGTCCCTAACGGTTATATATCCATTAAAAACGGCTATTTTTGATCAACTCCTTTCTAACAGTAGGAACCGGTTCTCAGATCGGTTCCTGGATACATAAAACCGGTTGTGAACTACCGGTTTTTTCTGTTCCGGACCGCTTCGCCTCAAAACAGTTCTAAGCTGGTTTCGGTTCGGTTGAACGGTTTCGGTTCTAAAACTGGTTCGTTCGTGCACCTCTAGTTAAAGCGCTAAAGTAGTAAAAAACCTTGTGTGATTTGGAGCCTGAACCAACACAAGCACCCAGGGTCGGTTTCAAGGATTTAGGGGCCCTGTTCGAGTTTTAAAAAATAGGCCCTACTCGAAAAAAAATTACAAACATAAAAAGTTTTTAAATAAAACAAAAAATAAAATATGGCAATAAACATAAGAAAATTATTGTTTTAAAATGACATTTTAATTAAAATTAGACCCTAAATGCCCAAATATTAAATAACTAATTGGACTATCTTTTTTAGATTAGATTATTTTATTAGTTTTGGTTTTAAAATTTAAAAGTTTTAGTTAAAAATAACTATATAAATATAATATATATAAATAATTTTAAAAAATATAGCCCCTAAAATATGGTAAGCTGTGTTCCGACGCACATCTCGCATAAAGCACCTTAAGGAAAAAGTCATTAACGTCGTCTTTCATTAGAGACTCATAAAGCCTCACATGTGATAAACTTAAATGGTGGCCCACGACTCGATATGTAGCTATAGTTGCTGTTAGCTTAGGTTAAACCTCAGCCATATATTGACTGGCAGGAGGAAATAGTGAAGGAAGTAGTTGTAGTAATTGAGATATTATGATGGTGGGCTCACATTTGCTAAATTGATTTTGACCAAGTTACTCACTGTCACTAACTGGATTGGGTTTCATGTCGTACAGGTTAACACTCAAGAGATTTAGCAAATATGTGAATATTTCAAACAAGGTGCAAATTGGAGCGCGTTGCGCGCGAGTCCTTTTTTGACGGTCCACTACGAATTCGCGTCCGACGTTCCTCGCTTTGCGGTGTCTTCATATCGTTCTGCGTTAAGCATAGGCTCTATGCAAAAACAAACACGGATTGATTTCCATTTCTGTTAATGAGAGAGAATACCGAAAGATTGGCATAAAAAAAAAACACCGATGCTAACATGTGAACGATTTTATATATATTTGGTAGACAAACCATAGAAAGATAAAGCAAAAAAAGTTTAACAAATTGTAGAAGTTTAAAACTGCTTGAAACTGGGTTCATTTATTTTTTACACCTTCATACTATTCCTATTGTAACTACCATAAAAATCAAATGATCCCAAAAAGGCAAGAGAGGAGCAACATATTATTTTTAAGACAGTCCAGAAAACAAAAATGTGTTAATTGTATCATATACGTGTAAAGTGCTTTGAATCTACCCCCTTGCTTTCTATAAAAAAAACTATAGCAAACAAATGGTAACTTTGCAGCTGCAAATTCACTTTTTATTTATATATGTAACCAATGACATGACTGGATATGTATCATAATAAGTTGCTTCTAGTTTATCTATCACATACCATACGCTTGATATGTAATATTACCAAAATACTTGTTACTTTGTACCAAGCAGCACCATGCTCCTCCCCTTTTCATTCACTGCGGGTCATGTGTCTTGGCCTTCTTTGAGTTTCCTAGCAGCTTTGAATCTGAGAAGAGCTCCCTCTGTGCAGATCTAGTTCTTGGCTTGTCACTGCAAGTGTGTGTTCGGCTTGAATCTTGAGGTTGTTAGACATAATTTATATATATATATATATCTAAATATATATATTACGTATATATATATATATATTAAAACCTCTATAACTTCCTCATACGATAATATTTTTTAAAAAAATTTGCACCAAAAGTCTTAAAATTATGTCACCTTTAATTCTGGGAAAAAAAATTAAAAATATAAAATTTCATGATTTTTTTTATTATTGCACATGTGCAATAATACGTATTAATTATATTACACATGTGCAATATTAACAAAAAAACGTTAATTTTTTTTAATTTTTTCCAGAATTAAAGATAACAGAATTATAAGATCTATGGTACAATTTTTTATCAAAAATATTAACGTATGAAAAAGTTATAGAGGTTTTAATATTATTGCACATGTGCAATAATAAATTTTTATTGCACATGTGCAATAATAAAAAAATAAAAAAAACGTTGAAGTTGAATTTTTTTTTAATTTTCTCCAGAATTAAAGATAACAGAATTATAAGATTTATGGTGCAATTTTTTATAAAAAATTTTAACATATGAAAAAAGTTATAAAGGTTTTAATATTATTGCATATGTGCAATAATAATAATAATAAAAATTATTGCACCTGTGCAATAATAATTTTTAAAAAAATTTGATTATTTTTTAAATTTTTTCCCATAACTAAAGATAACATAATTTTAAGGATTTTGGTGCAAAATTTTTATAAAAATATTAACGTATGAAAAAGTTATAGAGGTTTTAATATTTGTTTTCGTGTTTTCGCAATAAAAAGATGTTATTGCGAAAACAAGAAAACAAATATTAAAACCTCTATAACTTCCTCATTCGATAATATTTTTTTTAAAAATTTGCACCAAAAGTCTTAAAATTATGTCACCTTTAATTCTGGAAAAAAAAATTAAAAATATAAAATTTCGTGATTTTTTTTATTATTGCACATGTGCAATAATACGTATTAATTATATTACACATGTGCAATATTAACAAAAAAACGTTAATTTTTTTTTTAATTTTTTCCAGAATTAAAGATAACAAAATTATAAGATCTATGGTACAATTTTTTATCAAAAATATTAACGTATGAAAAAGTTATAGAGGTTTTAATATTATTGCACATGTGCAATAATAAATTTTTATTTCACATGTGCAATAATAAAAAAATAAAAAAAAACGTTGAATTTTTTTTTTAATTTTCTCCAGAATTAAAGATAACAGAATTATAAGATTTATGGTGCAATTTTTTATAAAAAATTTTAACATATGAAAAAAGTTATAAAGGTTTTAATATTATTGCATATGTGCAATAATAATAATAATAAAAATTATTGCACCTGTGCAATAATAATTTTTAAAAAAATTTGATTATTTTTTAAATTTTTTCCCATAACTAAATATAACATAATTTTAAGGATTTTGGTGCAAAATTTTTATAAAAAAATATTAACGTATGAAAAAGTTATAAAGGTTTTAATATTTGTTTTCGTGTTTTCGCAATAAAAGTTGTTTTCACATGATCCTTACCCATATATATATATATATATATATATATATATATATATATATATATATATATATATATAAATCTTATTTATGTCCTTTATCATTTATCTTAAATAATCAATTACGTATTTAACCCTATCTGGTATTACTTGATGGACGTAATTACCCTTACTAGATAGACTAGGGTTTCCCCGTGGGTGTATAAATAGGGCCCTTAGGGAGAGATTAAAGAGTCAATCACCACAACATATATCTCGACCTCTCTCTCTTCTCTCTCGGCTCTCTCTCTAAACCGTAATACCCTTTACGGTTTCTACACCATCATTAGCTATACACCCTAAAGGGGAACCAAGGCTACTCACAGGATGGACAACCTGACTTCTGCTGATCTCAACCAGATGACTACAGGTAATCTTTATCGTTTATTATCTGTTTATTATATTAATGATTCAGGATTCGATCAACATGTGGTATCAGAGCATATGTTGCTCAATCGAATCTTAATCTGAATTCGTTAAAACCCTAATCTCGAAATCAGATTCGGTTTTCGAACCTAACCGAAAAGTTTCAAACCCTAAACTGATTTCAACAGGTTTTCATCTTTACGGTTGAAATCCCTATTTCGATCGAAAAGCCTATTTTTAATTAAATAATTAAAACTATTATTTTGATCGAAACTGTGGCTTTGTCCCGTTGTCTCGATCAGAAAAAATATAACTTTTTTGATCCAAAATAGGCTTTACTACCGGCTTTTCTACCGGCTTTACTACCGGCTTTTCTACCGGCTTTACTACCGGCTTTTCTACCGGCTTTTCTACCGGCTTTCCTACCGGCTTTTCTACCGGCTCTTCTACCGGCCTTTTGATTGGCTTTTCGATCGAATCATGTTGGCTTAGACCCTGCTCTTCGATTGAAAAGCTTACTTTCCGACCATGTGGTTTTTTTTTTCGATCGACTTTTCGATCGGGCCATGTGGCTTTTCGACTTGCTTTACGATCGAATCATGTGGCTTAGACCCTGCTCTTCGATCGAAAAGCTTACTTTCCGATCATATGGCTTCGCGATCGACTTCTCGATCGGACCATTCCACTTTTCGATCCGATCGAAAAGTCCACTTTTTGATCGAAAACCTGCTTTTCGATTGACTTTTCGATGGACTTTTCGACCGGCTTTTCGATGGATTTTTTGATCGGCTTTTCGATCGGGCCATACGGTTTTTCGACCGGCTTTTCTATCCGATCGAAAAGTCTACTTCTCGATCCGACACCCCTTTTCGATCGACTACTTTCCGATCGGATACCCGCTTTTCGATCGGGTATCCCTTCGCGATCGGATACCGGCTTTCCGATCGGATACCCGCTTTTCGATCGGGTATCCCTTCACGATCGGGTTCCTCTTTACGATCGGAAACCCCTTTTCGACCGGATATTAGATTTGTTTTGTTTAAAACCTTAAATTTTATGTTTTACAAAACCTAATAAAATTTAGATTAGTTTCCCTACCTTGTATTAGTCAATGACAAGTAGTAATTCTGGCCAACGCTGTTTTGCTACCTTAATTAATGTCACTAATCCTTTCTAATACTAGGCAATTTATTTTAATTTAAACTAATCTATTAGTTTAAATTGATAACTAATTGACTTGTGTTATTCATAGTTAATAATAGACATCTAATAAAGGTTTCAATTCTGGCCAAAGCTGATTTGTTACCTATATAATGTCATCTAACCTTATCTTACAAGTCAACTTATTGTCACTAATTTACA